>CAUYQV010184754.1:0-23962 GCA_963574575.1 Galagoides demidoff
GAAGATTGTCCCTAAACCTGTTATGCCAGTGGCTTCTTCTGATTGTGTAGAGAGACAGGGTGTGTCTACCTAGAAAAGTCTCAGGAGTGTAAGGCTTATTGTTCCTGCTGCTGCAGTTGTTGCTCTTCACCTTGGGCTATCACTGCTCCAATGTGGTTCCCTCTCAACTGGTCATCCTCTTGCAGTTCTCAGACTGAGCCTGGAATGCCTCAGCTCCCTGTGGGTGGGATAACAACCTGCATGCAGTCACAGGGGATGTGCTGGCTGGGTGGATCAGTCCTTGGTGCGTGCCACCAGGGAACCCCCAGCAAGCCCCAGGGGAGTGGTGACAGGAGCTGGGCAGGCAGCCGGGCATGGAACGTGCTGGCTGGTGGGATTTAGTCCCGTGCATGCACCAGCGGCAAGCCCTGGGGATGGGGACGGCATCCAGGAAGGCGGCCAGGTATAGAACGTGCTGATCGGTGGGATTCAGTCCTGGGCATGCACCTGCAGCGAGCCCCCAGGAAGTGTGACAGCAGCCAGGTAGGTGGCTGGGCGTGGGATGCACTGGCTGGTGGGACTTGGCCTTGGGTGTGCACCGGCAAACAGCCCCCCCAGAAGCGGGGACAGCAACCAGGCAGGTAGCTAATCGTGGGATGCTCTCATTGGCGGGACTCAGTCCTGGGTGCACACCAGTGACGAGACCCTAGTAGTGGGCACAGTAGCCAGACAGGCAGCTGGGCACGAGATATGCTTGCTGGCAACCCATCCCCAGGAAGCAGGGATAGCAGCCGGCAGCTGGGCATGGGATGCTCTGGCTGGCTGGACTTAGTCCTGGGCATGCCAGTGGTGACCCCCCAGAAAGCAGGGACAGTAGCCAGGTGTGGGATGCACTAGCTGGCAGGATCAGTCCACACTGAGCACGTGTGGTTCATGCAGTTCTCTGGGTACACGTCCGGGATGGGGCTTGGTCCTGCAGGGGTGGGGGATGTTGCTTTTGGGTCTCCTCTCACTGTCTGTCCTGGCAAGGGTGGAAGGGTGGACTGGAAATTCAAAATGACAGTGGGAACAGAAGTTCCACTTTTCTGCCTGGGAGAGGGTGTTCAGGGTCTCAGCAGGGTCCCTGAAGGGGAGTAGACCCACTATCATTAGCTCTCACTCATGGTGTGAGATCATAGGTCCTCAGTTTATCAGTCACCTGTAGGAGACTCAGAGGAGCAGTTGAAGAGAAAGCAAAGGAATAGCACAAGTTTCTTGGGGGACAGGATGGACACTTTTCCTTTGGGGTGTATTATGTACCTGTAGATTGCTTTCTAGGACTTGCTGCTTGCCTCAGCAGAGGTGTCCCGCCAGTATCACTCTTCTCTCTCGG
Organism: Galagoides demidoff; assembly: GCA_963574575.1. Taxonomy (NCBI): domain Eukaryota; kingdom Metazoa; phylum Chordata; class Mammalia; order Primates; family Galagidae; genus Galagoides; species Galagoides demidoff. The sequence goes on from CAUYQV010184754.1 coordinate 1,352, forward strand.
CTGGGCTCCCAGTCTTTGACTTTGTTGGGTGTTTTCTGGACTTTATTCTTCCCTCTGGATGGGAGCTTCTGTTGGAGACCATCTTGCCCCTCCCCTGTCAGAGGAGTGTTAAAGTCTCCAGTATTATGGTGTTATTGGATATAATATTGCGAGGACAATTAAAGTTTGTTTGATAAATCTGGGAGCATTTAAGTTTGATATATATATACATTTACAAGTGGAATGTCTTATTGTATTTTTACCCTGATCAGTATGAAGTGTCCATATTTCTTTTTCTTAACTTTAGTTGCTTTAAAAACACTTGTATCTGAAAATAATATTGCAACCGTTCCTTTCTTCTAATTTCCATTTTTTTTTTGAAATATCATATTCCAACCCTTCTCTCTAAGTGTAGTTTTGCCCTTCAAGGTTAGATATATTTTCTGAAGTCAGCATATGGATGGCTTTTGCATTTTGTCCAATTAGCCAGCCTGTGCCTCTTCAGTGGGGAATTCAAATGATTTACTTTTATGGAGGAAATTGACACATGTAATAGAGTTCTGGTCATTTTATTTTGTGAAATAAAAATAAAATTTTTCATTGCTTTTGTTTTATTCTTTGAGCCATTGCAGAAACTAGGTGTTGTCCTTTAGTTTCTTGGTGTTTAATTTGTTGGTGGTCCATTGTGATGGTCAGTGTGGACAATAGGTCTGAGTGTTTCTTGTAGAGAATGCCTTGTTGTGGTGTGTCTCCTCAATATTTGCATGCTAATAAAATACATGATTACTGTATTGATGTTAAAGCTTAATTTAGAAGTACACAGAATTCTGGACTGAAAATTTATTTGTTTAAGAAGATTAAAGGTAGGTGACTATTGTCTTTCTGCTTGGAAAGTTTCAGCTGAAAAGTCTGTTGTCATCCCGATTCATCCTTCCCTGTATGGCTGCTTGCAGAATTTTGTCTTTCAACTTGTCTTTGGAGACTTTCATTACAATGTGTCTTGGAGGTATACTGTTTGTGTTGAGACTACCTTGGGCTCAAAAGTACTCTAAAAAGGGTGTGTCAGAACTTTGGTAATTGGGAAATTCTTTTTTTTTTTTTTTGCAGTTTTTGACTGGGGCTGGGTTTTAACCCACCACCTCCTGCATATGGGGTCAGTGCCCTGCTCCTTTGAGCCACAGGTGCCACACAATTGGGAAAGTTTTATTTCATGATATCCTCCAGTAGGGCTTCTGTTCTTTGGCCATTCTTTTTCATTTTCAGACATGCCAATAATTTTTATGTTTGAACATTTTTTACAGTCCCGTAGTTTTCTAAATAATTTATCTGATCTCTCTCTCTCTGCAGTTTTTTCCCAGGGCTATGTTTCAACCCACCGCCTCTAGCATATGGGTCCAGTGCCCTACTCCCCCTACTCCTTTGAGCCACAGGTTCTTCCCCTGTTTCTCTCTTTTTTCCCCCTGTTTTCTGTCTCTTTAAATGCCTGTGTTAGCTCAATAGCCTTATCATCTTGTTCTGAGATTCTTTCTTCTCCAGAGTTTAACCTGCTATTAAAACTTTCTACTTCAAGGAGTTAAGTTTTCTGCTTAACTCCTTCACTTCTGTAAGCGCTGCTATATTACTTGCTCATTAATCATATCTTCGATTCATTATTTGGATCTGTTTTTGTATTTTCTTTGATTATTTTCCGCTTTCTCTTAAATTTCATTCTTTGTCTTGCCATCTTTGTTTTAAATTCCTTTTATGTCATTTCCATTATTTCCTTATAGGTGTAATCCTCTGGGGTAGCTACCTCATGATCCCTTGGAAGGGTTGCTCTGTTTTGATTTTTCATGTTGTCAGAATTTTTCTCTTGGTTTTTCCTAATATACATTTTATTATATAAAATATAATTTTCAGTTTATTACCTTAGTTTTTCCTATCACATCCTGCTTGACTTTAAATTACCTAGTGTATATGTTTAGATGTTAAAGTGGACTTTTGATATAGGGCCAAAAACAAAAGAAGAGAAAAGAGTGAGAAGGGAGAGGAGAAAGATAAAGGTACAGGAAAAATAAGGGGTGAGTTGAAAAGAAATAATTGAAAAAAAAGAGAGAATAAGAAATAAAAGAGAGAAACCCAAGAAATGCTGGTATTCAGTAAGTTGGTTTGACTCATACCTGCAATTCCAAGACTCTGGATGGCTCAGCTGGGTAGTTGCCTTAAGGTCAGGAATTTCTTACCAGCCAGGGAAAAAGCAAGATTGCACCTCCACCAAATATCGAAAAAAAAAAACAGTAGTATGTCAGAGTGGGGACCTATCAATACTATCTTTCTAAAGGCCAAAGCTAAAAGGACACCCTCAATGAAGGGGTCAAGGCCTTCTTGAGCCAGTCCAATGTTGTGACATTTCTACCCAGGTCTCAGAGTGAGGCTCTGTGCCATAAATAAAAAACATAATAAAATAAAATATGGCATATCAGAAAAAAAGAAAAAGATGATAAAAATAGATATAAGATGTTCAAAAAAGGTATATCTTAGTTGCTTGAGAAATTTATGTGGAAAAAATGAAAAATGTGGAAAAATCTCTAACAGAAAAAGAGAAAGGAGAGAATTATAAAAGAATGGAAGAAGAAAAGGGGCTGAAAAACTGTAGCAAAAATGGAGCCCTTGCTGCTTAATAAAATAAAAATAAAAAAATAAAATAAAATACAACAAAAATAAAGAAAACAAAACAAATACAACATAAAAATCTAAAGAAAAAATATAGAAAATAATAAATAATAAACACACACATACACACACACACACACACACACACACACACATATATATATATATATATACATATACACACACTGCTATATATTAATATTACCTGGACACAAGTTGCTCCTCCAACCATGGATAGAAGCTATATAATGCAATACCTGATATGGACACCAGGGGGTCCTGTGGTTTTAGGTAAGGCAAAACACACACACTGCTTTTGTTGTATAGCAGGTGGCCAGTTCTCTGTGGATTCTAGTTATCAGACCTTTGTTGGAAACATAACCTACAAATCTCTTCTCCTATTCTAAAGGTTGTCTGTTTGCTTTACTTACTGTGCTCTTGGCTGGACATAAGCTTTTTAGTTTAATCAGATACCAGTAATGTATTTTTGGTGTTGCTTCAATTGCTGGAGGGGGTACCCCTTATAAAATATTTTTCCCAGGCTGATTTCTTCAAGTGTTTTCTCTGTACTCTCTTATAGTACTTTTAGAGTTTCATTATGTTAAGTGTAAGTATTTTATCCAGTACTAATAAATTTTTGTTAATGGTGAAAAGTTAGGGTCCAATTTTAGTCTTCAACAGGTTGCTAGCCAGTTTGCCCAGCACCATTTGTTATATAGGGAATGTTTCCTTGAATTAATGTTTTTGATAGGCTTATCAAAGATCAAAAGATGATAAGTATCCAGGCTCATGTCTTGTTTCTCTATTCTGTTCCATAAATCTACCTCTCTATTTTTGTGCCAGGACTAGTCTGTTTTGATCACTATAGATCTATAGTATAGCCTAAAGTCTGGTAATGTGATACCTCCTGACTTGTATTTGTGAGTAATGCATTGGCCATCCGAGTTTTTTTTTTTTCAGATTCCATGTAAAACGAAGTACTTTTATTTCAAGCATTTTAAATTATGACAATGATGCTTTTGTAGGAATTGCATTAAATCTGCACATTGCTCTGGGAAGTATGGACATTTTAACAATGTTGATCCTTCCCAACCATGAGTATGGTATGTTTTTCCATTTGTTAACATCTTCAGGTATTTATTTTCTCAGAGATTCATAATTATACTTGCAGACATCTTTCACATCCTTTGTTAGGTAAATCCCCAGATGTTTCATGTTCTTTGGCACTACTGTTGAACATGTTTTCAGCTTGACTATTGTTGGTATATATAAAAGCTACACTTTCAGCTTGACTATTGTTGTTGAATATATTTTTTCAGCTTGACTATTGTTGGTATATATAAAAGCTACTGATTTATAAGTATTGATTTTGTATACTGAGATGCTGCTATATTCCTTGATCATGTCTAAGTGTTCTATAGTAGAGTTCCTGGGGTTTTAAGGTATAGGATCCTATAACCTGTGAAGAGTGAGAGTTTGTTCTCCTCTGCCCCCATTTAAATACACTTGATTTCCTTCTCTTGAATTATTGCAATGGCTAAACCTTCCGTTACTATGTTCAATAGCAGTGGAAACAATGGGCATCCTTGCCTAGATTCGGATCTGAGTGGAAAGGTTTCCAATTTTACTCCATTCACTATGACATTGGCTGTGGGTTTGCTGTGTATTGTCTCTATCAGTTTAAGAAATGACCCATCTAAACTGATTTTCTTAGGTGTTCTGATCATGAAAAGATGCTGGATATTATGAGTAGTTTTTTCTGCATCAATTTAGAGACTCATATGGTCTTTGTTTTTTATTTTATTTATGTAATTCATTATGTTTATAGATTTACAATGTTGGACCAACCTTGTAGCCCTGGAATAAAACCAACTTGGTTGTGGTATATAATTTTGTTTTTTACTTTGTATTTTACAAACTTTATTAAATAATGAGAATTAACTTTATTATCTTATATATAGTCTTTGAACTGTTTTCCCAGATGCACTTTTTTCCCTATAAAGAATAAAATAGGTGAAAAGTGAACTTAGCAAAAAGAACCTTCAGTACAGGAAACTAAAAAGAAGAAACTTGACATGCTTTTAAGTACATATAACTTTTCTTCCCCTTAATGTACATCCATTCCCCACCTCCAGAAGAAGCTACATATATATATACTTTTTTTTTTTTTTGAGACAGAGCCTCAAGCTATCCCCCTGGGTAGAGTGTCATGGCTTCACAGCTCACAGCAACCTCCAACTCCTGGGCTCAAGCAAGTCTCCTGCCTCAGCCTCCCAAGTAGCTGGGACCACAGGTGCCCACCACAATGCCCGGCTATTTTTTGGTTGCAGCTGTCATTGTTGTTTAGTGGGTCCGGGCTGGATTCAAACTCGCCACCTTAGGTGTATGTGGCTGGTGCCTTAGCCACTTGAGCCACAGGTGCCTTAGCCACTTAGCCACATTGAGCCAAGAAACTATGTTTAAATAAAATCCATTATTTGATTTTGAAGGAAAGATACTAACACAATTATATATATTCATAGCTCTCAAAATCTGTGTCCTGGCCAACAGAAGTGATCTGTAGAACTACTGATTTGTCCTAGCACCTAAGCACATAGACATTTTATACAGTAAGACATCTACCTTTGTGCAGTGAGGGTCTATTTCTGTTGCTGACATCAAAGTTGTATAAGACATTGGTGTGAAGAATAATTTCTGAAATAATGTCTGTTATGGGTTATTGGAAATTGGGTTACACCAACTTAGAAACAAAAATGGGAAACCGCATTCCTGGGACAAGATTTGGGTCACATTTTTTAATAGGTAATACAAATACTCTTAAACATACCTCTAGCAAGTCTAAGAACATACTTTCGTATGATGCTTATCTTTTCTGATACATCTTTATCTTAAAATGAAGGCAATGAAAGAAGGAATGTTTCCAGAACCATGTTATTCAATACAGACTTTGTTTTATAAGCTGTAAGAATAGTGTGGAGAAAAATAAACTTGGGTTTTTTTAATTTAAAACCAAAGTGTTAAGTACCTATTTGTAAGATAAGAACATCACATTTTATGTTTTACAGTTAAGTGGCATAGGACTTTAAAAGAGGAAAAGAATTATGATGTCACAATTATTCAGTATTTTTACTTACTTTACATGAGAAACCCTGACCCCTTTCCATACACAGAATATATTTTAAAATGGAAACCAAGAAGATGGGGAAGGGTCACAGAATGTACAGTTACTAAATGAGAACAAAGGCCACTATTTCAGAAAACATTCCTACTGTGTTAACCATGGTCTTAACAGAATTTTTTATAAGGTAGCAATGAGTTGGCCTTCATTTTTCTCTTTGGCTTTTTTGATTTTGCTTTTTACTCAACATCTTAGTTTTATTTCCTTTCATGATGAGTTGGATACAGTATCACAATGAAATCCTGTATAATGATTATAACATTAATGATATTAGTCAGAACCTAGTAAACAAAGGTTCTGTTCTTGAATGTGCCTCAAAACAATTTTTAAAAACTCTCCCATGTTACATATAGTTTAGAAAATAAATTCTTGCCCCTTCTGCAGCCAATGATGTCTCAGAGATTGGATGGAGTAGGTCATTTGGTAAAGTCCAAAACTCATGGGAGTGCATGTGAAAACCTGCTCTGGAAAGGGTAACTTAAAGTGCTTTGTCTTATTTTAGCTTATGGTCCATTTTTTGTTGATGAGAGGCAGAAACACACAGGGCTATGAGGCTTTGGTTTTATTTTTTGTCTCCCCTCCCCTCCTTTCAACTGGAATATGAAGAGACATGTGTTCTCAGAACTCATTTTTTCTTTTCTAGGAGTTAATTTGCATTTTATTGACCTTGGTTTTCTTTACGCCATTAAGGAAATAATTCATTTCACCTCAGAAATTATATACCAAACATGAGAAGTGCATTCTCCAGGCCATGTCCAGGAAGACAGGTAAATGTTTTTGTTTAAAAAAATACTGCAAATTGGTCCTACTACACTATAATTTTCAAAAGTCACAATTTCTCCATGAGAATGAAATGATATGGGAATACTGGCATGGACACTCCCATGTAGGCACCATAGGTGAAGCTTCCATTACAGATCTCTGACTTAAGTTATTCAAAGGCCTTGCCTCAAATGTAACAAAAATTATTTAAACAGCTTCCCTTTCCTTTCCAAACAGGTGATAAAGTTTCCTTGATGCCTTAGAGTCCCAGGATAAAACTAGTTGGGTATTCTAGATAATATGAGGTTACTGCATTTCTTCTACTATAAGCACTATTGTCAGGATATGAGAAAAAAAAAAGATCATGGACATCACATTAAATAAAAGGGGCCTAGAATGGTGCCTGTAGCTCAAAAGAGTAGGGCACCAGCCCCATATGCTGGAGGTGATGGGTTCAAAACCAGTCCTGGCCAAAAACTGCAAAAAACAAAAAAAAGGCCTAAAAATTTTCAAGTAAGATTGATTTACAAGAAACTTGAAGACAATCAGCATTGTCAGTACAATCCCAGTTGTATCATTAACCATTTCAAAATGTTGTGCTGTCGTAGAAAGTACATTTTACACCTCTAGTTATTACAAAATTGTTTTAATCTGGTAGATAACAAAACACCTCATCAGTATCTTCAGTGTTCTTTAAGAAGAAGTGGTTAATTCAGGCAGCTCTTACTAAAACCTTAAGCAAAGCTGCTAGAACTGAGATACTGAAATTTTTCCCTTAGAGACTGTACAATGTTTTTTTGTTTAGGAGACAACACCCGCCAAAGATAGTCACTCAGTTTGTCAGAATCAGTACATGATGTCAGATACAGGGAAAGCTCCAGTTTGCTGTTTATTGGCTTTTTTGGTGAGCACGGACTGTTTGCAGAGTAAGATGTGTTGCTGCTGACTTTATCCGGAAAGCCAGCGCACATCATCTTCAAGTCAGATTTCTTTCCGTGGTTGTGAGACAGCTCCAGCTCTGACTCATCTTCTTCTGACTTTATTTCCACATAGTCATCTTCATCTTCTACAGCCTCTTTTAAATTGGAAAAATAGTTCTGTGTGGCTATTTGGGCATTTAAGGACAAGCTTCTATTTACTACCAGAACTTTCTGTGCACCTTGGAGCATGAGATCAAAGAGTTTCTCAGTGCCCTGTTGACATGAGTCAGCAGGACCTGGCAGCAAGTTCTGGTGACTCTCACACCTTAAACTTTGTGTTAGAGACAGCAGCTTATGTTTTTCTGGGTTACTAGGATAGTTGATGGAGTCCATTGACTTGTTTATCAAGATTGAGGAAGACGACTGGGACCTGTTATAGGGCTGATATTTAGAACTGATTCTTTTCCGACCCACGGAGTTGTAAAGATGGCCCTGACACAAGTTCTCTTTGTTGGGCTGACTATCACACTGCATTGCTGCACTGAGCCCAGCAGAGGGTCGGAGTTTTGCAGGAAAGGCACAGAGCAAGCTGTGGACAATTGTCTGGGAGTACTTTTTGTACCGGTCTCTAAAGTGGGATATCTTGACCTCAAGTCTTGCTCTGGCTGGGGAGAGTAGTGGGAAGACAGACATCTGCCAACTCTCCATTACTATAGGTTGAATGCAGGAGCCAATCTTTGCTATGCTGTTGGACCTGGGAAAGTGATGAGGACCTGAAGAGGGAGGAATCTCTAGGGCTGGCCCAGTCATCCTTCTGAATTTTAAGGGGAGTCTCTCTGAATATAATCTGGTTGTACAGTTGATAACATTCATCAATTCTGGCACCAGTGGCAGGCCCTCCTTGCCTGTTCTCTTCTAAGATAGATGGCAGATCTCTGTGCGTGGACTTAGGATGCTGGCTGACCGGTGGCTGTTCCAACTCTGGACTTTTCACTTATAAAAGCTGATTTGCCTTTTTGTTTTTGAGACGGAGTCTCAAGCTATCCCCCTGGGTAGAGTGCCATGGCATCACAGCTCATAGCAACCTCCAACTCCTGGGCTCAAGAGAGTCTCCTGCCTCTGCCTCCCAAATAGCTGGGACCACAGGCACCCGCCACAACACCCGGCCATTTTTTAGTTGCAGCCATCATTGTTGCTTGGCGGGCCCAGGCTGGGGATTCGAACCCACCACCTTAGGTGTACGTGGCTGGCGCCTTAGCCTATTGAGCCACAGGTGCTGAGCCGATTTGCCTTCTTGATCTTCTGGCAGTACTGCCGAGCCATCATGAAAACCCTGCTTTCTGTCTTATCTGCAGCCTCCATCCTGAGGTCCGGGTTTTCTGGGTCTGTTTGGGACAGACTGCTGTCAGCCAAGTCATAAAGAAGGTCCACAGGAGGCATCTCACTGGCCACAGAGAGCCAGTTAAGACTCAAAAATGAGCCTTCTCTAGAAATCAGGTCTTCTTCAAAAGGGTAGTTGACCTGGCTTGCTCTGATGCCCCTGCTTTTCCCTGGTGTAGGGAAAACCTGGCTTTCTGGCAGTGACAGTGCAGACATGGAGTAAGCTGTGTGCTGGCCCAGCTCTGGGGAGCTCCAAGCATGCAGCCCATCTTATACGTCATCTTTGCTTAAAGGAAATGTGGCAAAGAGATGGTCTCTAGCCTTGTCTTCATTTTTCTTGATGTAATTTTCCAGGTCATTTCAGATTTCATCTACTTCCTCAGACAGTTTATCAGATATAGTCTTATCAGCAGCAGACAAGTCACAGCTGGAGGAGGTGTGCAGCAGGCTCAGATAATCCTTATCAGAGGTGCCCTGCTGGGAAGGTGGCTTTTCACTGAACTGGAGGCTGTCCTGGGAAACAAAGGGCCTTAGACTGTCACAACACACAAAGTCATCTCATCTTTGGATGCTTTAGGCTGCCACACTGGAAATCCAGCGGTGGTGGCTCTGGGAGCCCTATAGTGTCATAGATGTTTTCCTTAACCACATGGAGTTTGTGTGTGCTTTGGCTGGACGCCTCCAGACCCATGAGAGCTCTGTTTTTCTGGGTGAGAAGAAAGCTTTTAAGGTGGCCAGCTTGCCTCTTTGAGAAGGCTAGCTCTGGAGTGCTCTTGTGGGGAATGGGATCCCAAACTGATCTAGGGGGCATGGATTCAGTTTCTTCTCGTTTAGCCACCATTAGTTTTAACTCCACATAACTTATGTTATCTCAGACATGGTCTACGTCATCAACAGTTAACTCTGTAGATGACCCAAAGGGGGTCATCCTCTCCTGTTCTTCCATCTTGAGGATGTTCTGCAGCTCCCTCCGGGGGCTATACTGAGAGCCATGGCTGTTCCTAATTCTTACTTCAGGAGGGCATGTTTTGCTCTCACCAGCACTGCTGGCCTGCCTGACAATCCTGTGACCATAGCTGGGCACCTCTGTGGACTCGATCTGTCCTATATACCAGCTGCAAGGATGGCTAGACATGCTTTCTTCATGCAGCCTGGCAGAGTTCAAATCTGAGGAGGAGAAGGATGGCACAATCCTCTAATAATCATCTTCATCATCCTCGTCCTCCTGTGGGGGTCAGTGGCCAGGAAACAAGGCTTACCTGATCTGGTGATCTGTCCAGATGTTTCTGGCATTTTCACTCCCTCGAAACACACCGATCACGGTAGAGCTGCTCGGCTGACTGTTCCTCTGGGTCGGAGATGGCTGTGCTGAAGTCAGCTGGGGAGATCCTTCCTCTCTGGAAATCTTTTGGATATCTTGTGTTGTTTCACTGGTATTCAAAACTTTATGTTTTCATGAGGAAGTTTCAGATTTTCTTCTCAGCCTACAAGGAGTACAACTTTCTTTAGAGCCACAAAGTGCTTTGGTCTCCTCCTCAGGGCTGCTTCCTTAGCCTTAGCCAGAATCTTTGCCACATGATTCTCCAGGATCCGCTTCCCACAGGTGCTTGTCTTGCTGGGATTTAGCCTAAACCGTGTGCTGCACCTTGGGGTTCTTATAGTGAAAGACGCTAAAGCTGAGTGGCTTCTTGGGGATCACCTCCAGAAGCATGAGGTTGCCGCACAGGATGTGAGCTTTGTATGTAAACGTGTCATCTCTCTTCTTTGTTATGAGAAGCAGCTTGTCAAAAAGGAAGAGTGTCCACTCATTCTTGGCTATGGAAAGTCCTTGGATATGGAAGGTCCTCTCGAGTACCAGTTCCCCATAGCTAGTCAGGTCCAGCCCCTTCCAGTTAGTGAACAAACTCTGTATCTCCTGTAACCAGACCGTTTGCTCATGTTTCCACTTCATGTCATTGATGTGCCAGGCTACTTACTGCATTGTGTCTATAGCATCAAGCACCATGTCATAGCCTTCTGTGTCCTTATCAAGGTGATTTTCTATTTTGTGCAGAAGTAGATGATATTTGAGAATCTGCTGAACTGGTTTCAAGAGATAGGACCCCAGAGGCAATGAGTGTTTCAGAGTTTCCTGATGTTCCCTGAAGAATTTGGACAGTATATTGTTCCTCATGCACTCTGTCAGCATGGAGACTGATCTCGGATAGTTAGTGCAATACTGCATATGAATGTGAAACTCTTCACTCTTGAACACAAAACATTCTGCTATGGCCACAGGATAATTTTCACAGTTTTCCAAATCTTGCAGAAGTTCACAATTGAAGTGATAGATATCCTGTATATTTCCAAAAAGGGCTAATCTTTCTTCAGTCCCCAGGGGAAGTTTCGTTTGGTCCCTGATAGAGTTAAGATGATCCTTTCATTGCCTTCCTCAAACAACACCCAAGACGGGGAACAGGAGAGAATAGAGATGCCAAGATCCTATAATTTTTTAATTTGATTCTTCTCAGGTTTTATATCAAGTTTATTTTATAATTTTTTAGTATTTGTTTTTATCTGTATTAAATCATAACTGTGTATGTCAATGCATTTATGGGGTATAGTGTACTAATTTGATATACAACATGAAATGCTTACATCAAACTGATTAACACATCTGTCACCTCATTTACTTATTTGTTGAGATAAGTCCATTATACTCTTCTTTTAATAGTTTTGAAATGTACCATTGCATTATTCACATTAGATGAGGTTCCCCCCAAATATCCTCACTCCTCCCAAACTCCCCCCTCCTCTACCTCTCCTTCTCTTCCATCCTACTTTCTGGACTATAGTTATTTTACCATTTGTATGAATGTATAGATGATTATATATTGATTTTATAACAGTATTGTGTACATTGGATACTTTTTTCCCCCCCATTTTTGAGATACTTTATTAAGAAGAATATGTTCTAGCTCCAACCAGGTAAATATAAAAGATGCGAAGTCTATCTTTTTAATGACCACATAGTATTCCATGGTATATATATATGACAATTTGTTAATCCATTCATGGGTTGATGGGCATAGGCATTTGGGTTGCTCCCAATTCTGAATTGGGATCCATAAATATGCTGGTGCAAATGTCTTTGTCCTAAAATGATTTTTGGTCATCTGGGTGTATACCTACTAGAGGAATTATAGGATCAAACTGTAGGTTTACATTTAGTTCCTTGAGTATTCTTCAATCTTCTCTCCAAAAAAGGTGCATTACCTTGCATTCCCACCAGCAGTGTATCAGTGTTCCCTTCTCTCCTCATCCATTCCAACATATCTATTTTTGGGATTTTGTGATGCAGGCTAATCTTACTGGAATTAAATGATATCTCAAAGTGGTTTTGATTTGCATGTCTCTGATGATTAAATTTTTTCTTGTGTTTGTAGGCCATGTGCCTGTCTTCTTCAGAGAAGTTTCTGTTCAAGTCTCTTGACCACATAGAAATCGGGTTATTTATTCTTTTCTTATTGATTAGTTTGAGTTCTTTGTGGATTCTGATTATCAGACCTTTACTGGAAGCATAACCTGAAAAAAACTCCCATTCTGAAGGTTGTCTGTAATTTTATTGATGAGTTATTGAATTCTATTTCCTAGAATATTATTGAATATTTTGCATTGATATTCATTAATAATATTGGTCTATTATTTTCTTTCTTTGTTGGATCCTTTCCTGGTTTGGGGATCAGAGTGACATTTGCCTCATTTCTTTGTGGGCCAGAGATATGAATAGAAGCTTTTCTGAAGAAGACAGGCACATGGCCTACAAACACATGAAAAAATATTCATCATCTTTAATCATTAGAGAAATGCAAATCAAAACCACTTTGAAATATCATCTAACTCCAGTAAGATTATTCCACATAACAAAATCCCAAAACTACAGATATTGGTGTGGATGCAGAGAGAAAGGAACACTGCTATACTGCTGGTGTGAATGCAAGCTAATATAGTCTTTTTGGAGAAAAGTTTGGAGAATACTCCAGGAACTAAAAGTAGAACTACTGTTCGATCTGCAATTCCTTTACTAGGTATATACCCAGATGATCAAAATTCATTTTACAACAAAGACATTTGTACCAGAATGTTCATTGCACCCCAATTCATAATTTCCAAGTCATAGAAGCAGCCTAAGTACCCACCGACTCATGAATGGATTAACAAATTGTGGTATATGTATAGCCATTAAAAAGATGGAGACGTCACATCTTTTATGTTTACCTCGATGGAGCTGGAACATATTCTTCTTAGTATAATATCTTAAGAATGGAAGAAAACTTATCCAATGACTCAATACTACTATGAAATCAATATATCATCACCTACACATTCATAGGACATTTTCATCACTCCAAAGCTTATACTCACTACCAGTCACTTCTAATATCCTCCTCCCTTGCCCCTATAAAACACTAATCTACTTTATGTTGACATGGATTTTCCGATTATAAGAGACACTAGAAAAATTTTGAGATATATGAAAATTAATAAATGCAAAATCATTTGGATTACTATATTTTCTAAAAATAATCACCACAACATTCTAATATACTTCTGCATTCTTATAAACCATTTTTGAAAACACTTTTTCCACTAATTTACTTCAAGTGCTATATTTCCACTTTTGTAAGTGTGAGTGGCTTTTTCAAAGCTAGAGAAACTTTTTCCACACATATGGGTAACAGGTAATAATCACATGGGGTCAGGTCAGAATTGTAGGGTGGATGAGTCATGAGTTTAACCTCTGTATAGTTTAGGAACTGAATGGTGATGTTGGTTGTATGAGAGGATTGTCATGGTGCAAGATGGTTCCTCTCAGTCCTGCCTGGGAACTTTTGGTAGGCATACTATTGTTTATCACTGAACCAACAAACTACAACACAATTATTTTAAAGAAGAACATTGCCACCGTTTTCTTTCCAAAACTTCACTTTTGTTGGGGGATTTTTATCAGGAAAAAAGCCGACACTTAACTGACACTCTTTGGATCAGACTGGTAAATTCAGGTTTCTTCATCAGTAACAATATGAGAAATACATCTAGACTTGTCTATGACCAGCATTTATTTACACTGTTCAACCTGAATGCACTTTTGCTCATCTGTCAAAGGGTGAGGCACCCATTGGCATGAAACTTTCCTGACTGACATATAAGCATGCAAGATTTTGGATACTGCTGCAATCCAATCTGTACTGACATTTCAATGTCCTTAAATGTCTCTCAATTCTTTTTGTGAACCATTTTTTTTTCCACAGTGGCATTATTTTCCTCAGTCAATGAAGTTGCTGGACACCCACTCCTCTCCTTGTCTTTAGTGATGTTCAGCCTCTTCTAAATTCTTGAAGCCACTAAAAAATTGTCATGAAGGAAGGAGTAATGTCCCCAAAGAATCATTGCAAACTCTCACAGCTTTGAGACTACTACAACCCACTTTTAAAATAATAGAAAGTCATGAATTAAAGTGCTCTCTTTTAGCTCCATAGCTGAGGCAAACGGAGTGCCCTGTGGACAGAAACAAATGAAGTCCTCTCAGCAATACCAATAAACCAAGCAAGCTGAAACTTGCATAAGTGAATCAGAATAGACATTGCCTTATTTCTTGGAAGTAAAATAATGGACCACAGCATCTTGTTTCAAATATTACATAGTAATCTTCATATATGCATTTCATAGAAATGGAATCATATAATATGTGGCTTTTAAAATCTATATCCTTTACTTAGCACATTTTTAAGGCTTATCCATGTTATAGCATGCATTAGTATTACATTTAATCTTTTTAAATTTCAAAATATTAAGGGGATATGATTTTTTTTTGTTACATGGCTTGAGTCACAGCTATGAATATGCACATCACACAAATAGTGTTCATTGTTCCCAATATATGTGATGTTGTCCCTCCCCTGTGCTTGATTTCCAATGACTTTTACTTCCCTCTATGAACTTGTATGCCTATGAATGAGGTCCTATTTATTAATTAATATATGTGGTGTTTCTTTTTTCATTCCTGAAATAGTTTCCATAGGATAATGGTCTTCATTTTTTTTCCAAATTGCTGCAAAATGCATTATAAATTCACTCTATTTTATGGTTGAGAAGCATTCCATTTTGTTAATTTACTCATGAATTGATGGGGACTTTGGTTGATTCCAGATCTTTGCAATTGTGAATTGTGCTACAATAACCATTTGAGTGTGGGTATCTTTTTTATAAAACGACTTATTTAGGTTAGGGTAGATATGCAGTCGGGGGATTTCTAAATTGAATGGTTCTTTGAAGAATTAGGTGATGTCTTCACTGTGGTTTTAATTTTCATTTCCTTGATTAGTGAGTTTGAGTATTTTCCCCCTATTTTCAATGTCCAGTTGCCCATCTGCTTTTGAAAAGATTCTTTTCATATCTTTTCCCCACTTTTTAGTGTGGTTGCTTTCTTCTTCCTTTCTGGTTTGTTCGAGTTCTTTGAAAATTATGGATGTTAGCCCTTGATCAGGTGTGTACATTATAAATATTTTCTCACATTCTATAGGTTGTCTATTAACTCTGTTGATTATTATATTAGCAGTGCAGAAGATTTTAGCTTAATCAAGTCCCATTTATTTATTTTTATTGTTGCTGGAATTGCCATTGGGTCTTAGTCTTAGTCATAAAATCTTTCCTAGACTAATATCTTTTCATTTTTTTTGAAGGCAAGGTTTCGCTATGGCTCAGACTGGTCTTGAACCTGTGAGCTCAGGCGATCCACTCACCTTGGCCTCCCAAGTGCTGGGATTACAGGCATAAGCCACCACACCCGGCCCTAGACTAATATCTTAAAGAGTTTTCCTACATTTTCTTCTACAATTTTTTGTGGATTCATGCCTTACATTTTGTCTTTAATATCTCTTGAATAATTATTTTGTGACTGGTAAGAGATTGAGATTCTGTTTCATTTTTCTGTACATAGCTCTCCAAGTTTCCAAGTACAATTTATTGAATAGAGCTTTTTATGCCAATGTTGTGTGTTTTGTCTGCTTTATCAAATATGAGTTGGAAGTAGGGAGATGGTTTTATATCTGGGTTTTCTATTATGTTCCATTGGTCTATGCCTTGTTTGGTGAACTAATACCATATTGTTTTGGTTATTATACCCTTGTAGTATAGTTTGAAGGCTGGTAATGTGATGCCTGCAGATTTGTTCTTTTTTGGTCAGGATTGTTTTGACTATTCAGTCTCTTTTCTGATTCCAAACAAAGAGTAGAATTGTTCTTTCTAGAGCTGGAAAGTATGCCATTGGTATTCTTACAGAGATTATGTAGAATCTTTAAGTCACTTTGGGTAGCATGGACATTTTAGCAACATTGGGTCTAATGAGACAATGGGCATGATATGTTGTCTCATTTGTGTCATCTATGATTATTTTCTCTGTGTTTCATACTTTCCCTTGTAGATATCTTTTACTTCATTGATTAAGTACATTTTTAGGTATTTTTATTTTCTTTGTAGCTATTATAAATGGTATTGAGTCTTTGATTTGTTATTGGTATATAGGAATACTGCTGATTCATGTGCATTTATCTTATATTCTGAGAATTTGCTGAGATCATTTTTAAAATGCAGGAATCTCTTGATGGAATATTTGGGGTTTTCTACATAGAAAATCATATTGTCAGCAAAAAGGGTCATTTGACCTCATATTTCCCAATTTGGGTACACTTTATTTCTTGCCTAATTGCTTTGGCTAGGTCTTCCAACACTGTGTTGAATATAAGTGGTGACAGAGGGAATTTTTATCTTTTTACACTTCAGTTCTTAGGGAGAATGCATTCAACTTTTCCCCATCTTCATTCATTATGATGTTGGCTGTTTGTCTGTCACATATAGCTTTCATAATTTTGAGATACAGTCCTTCTATTCCTAGGTTTTTTGTATCATGAACAGATGCTGAATCTTATTAAATACTTTTCCTGCATCTATTGAGATAAACTTATGATTTTTATTTTTGCTTCTATGTGGTGAATCACATTTATATTGAACCAACCTTAAATCCATGAGATTAAGTCCACTTGACATGGCAGATAATTTTTTTACATATGCTGTATTTTGTTAGCTATTAATTTACTGAGAAATTTTTCATCTCTATTTATAAAATGTATTTGTCTGTAGTTTATTTTCTTGTTGTGTCCTTTCCTGGCTTTGGTATAAAGTTGATATCTGCTTCACAGAATGAGTTGGGGAGGATTCTCTTCTTTTCAATGTTTTGAAATAATTCCTGCAGTATAGGTACTAGTTTTTCTTCATAGGTCTGGTAGGATTGAGCTGTAATTTCATCTGGTCCAGGGCTTTTTCTATTAGGATAATTTTTATCATTGCTTCAGTTTTCCTGTTCTTTATTCCTGTTTAGGATTTCTATTTCTTCCTGGTTAAGTCCTGAAAGGTTCTGTGTATCCAGAAACTTGTCTGTTTCCACTGTGTTTTCTAGTTTATGTGCATAGAGATTTTTGTAGTATTCATGATGTTTTCTATTTCTGTGCTATCAGTTGTAATATCTTCTTTTTCATTTCTCATTGAACGTATTTGTGTCCTTTCTCTTCTATCCCTGGTTAATCTAGCAAGAGGTCTGTCACTTTTCTTTATCTTTTTTCTTTATCTTTTAAGGAACTATCTTTTTTTTTCACTGGCATTTTATATATTTTTTGTTTGTTGTCCCTTTAATTTAGTTCTGCTCTGACCTTTGTTATTTGTCTTCTTTTGCTAGTTTTTTTTTCTCTTCCTTTTCTAATACCTTGAGATGTGATATTAACTTGTTAATTTGTGATATTTCTGACTTTTTGATGTGGGTATTTAGGGCTATATATTTTCCCCTTAGGAACACTTTTGCTGAATGCTATAGATTTTGATAGCTTGTGTCCCATTTGTCATTCACATCAAGGAATCTTTTGATTTCCTTTCAAATGTTATTATTGAGTCACTAATCATTTAGCAGCAGTTTGTTTAATTTTATACTTTGTGTAAAATTGAGCATTACTCTGGAATTGATTTCTAGTTTATTCTGTTATGGCCTTATGGTATTATTTTGATTTTTTAAAATTTGATGCATTTTACTTTGTATGTCAGCTGTTGCTTATGTCCAGCTGCTTGTAGAATTTTCTTCATATTGAAAACGAAATATTTGGCTATGTTGACTATTGTGTGTCTTGGAGATATTTCTTTTGCTATGAACCTTTCCAGTATTCAAGAATCATGTTGTATCTGGATGTCTGGATCTCTGCTGATACCAATGACATTTTCCTCAATAATACCTTTGAATAGATTTTCCACACCTTTAGCTCCTCTTATTCAAAAATATCTATAATTCATGTGTTAGTTCACTTTGGGTAATCCTGTATTTGTCTAAGTGATTGGTCTGCCTTTTTTATTCTCTTCTCTGCCTTTTTAAGTGACTGGGTTAGCTTGAGAGCCTTAGCTTCAAGTTCTGGGATTCTTTTCTCTCTCTAAACAATAGGTTTAACCTATTGTTGAAGGTTTCTGCTGTGTTTTGAAATTCCCTGAATGATTCTTTCCTTTATTTAAGTTCTATTATATTCTTCCTTATATTGTCTACCTCTTTAGTGACATTTTCATTACTTTCCTGGGATTTATTTGGCTTTTTTTTTTTTTTGGTGTTTTTAGCTTTCTCTTTAGTTTCATGCATCTTATTTACCATCCATATTCTATATTCCATTTCTGTAATTTTGACAATTTCCTACTGGTTGTAGTTCACATCCGTATCTCCATTGCAAATCTTTGTGGGTATGGAGCCATTTTTTTTTTCATGTTGCCAGGGTTTTTTGCTTTTTTTTTTTTTTTTCCTCATCTGTAACCTCTTTTTTCCACTCAGGACTAATAGATTTGTAGGCCACTTGTTCTTTGCTGGGAACTCTTCTACTCAATTAGTATAATGGGAGGTACCTAGGTGGTACTGTTTTACTATCGTGGAATGTTGCTACAGTAGGGGAAGGGCATGTGTAGTAGAAGCCTGTGATGCAGCTGCGGTGAATGCCACTGCTCAAGACTATGCTGGCTGATCTTTTTCCAGGTGTTAGGTTTTTTGGCAAATAGTTGTAGGAACTTTGATTTGGGAGGTGGATTATTCTCTCCAAAGAGGCTGGTGTTGTGCCCCCCTCCCCATACAGGTGACAATGGCAGCTGTGTGGGGCTGTCTAAGCAGTGGTCATGTATTTCTTCTGGGCTGTGGGAATTTGCTCAATGCAGGTTGTACTGGCAGGTTGAGGCTGAGGGTTCCCTGGCAGTGCATTGGAATTTAGAGCAATTCTGCCAACTCTGCTGTAGTGGTGAGGCCTCTGAGGTGAGGGATCCAGATGCAATGCTGGAATATCAAGTATGGTATGTCTCAGGCCTGGTGGAAGCTCTGGAATTACAGAGGCAGAGCCTCCAGCTATGGCATGAGCATCTCAAAGCCAATGCAATGAAGAAACCAGAAACAGGGATTCTGACCTGGGCCTCAGAGCTAGTAGCAGGGCCTTGCAGTTGGCAGGCTGATTCCCACCGTGAGGTCTGAGTCAGGGTTGAGCAGGTGGTGGGTTTTTTCACAGGCTTGGTGACTATGTGGATTCTAGGTCCATGTGGGTAGAGGTCAGTTACAGTGGCCCAGGGAACACAGAATTCTCCCTCCCCCAGAACTCACCGAGTCAGTTACCCAAAGCCACTCAGGTGAAAGCCTGTAGTTTTCCAGTCAACTTCTGTGCTTTGATCCTATTGCATTGTACAGGAGATTTTCTTGTCTTCCAGCACAGAATACGGCTTAGAGGAGCCTCTGTTTAGTCTTTTTTTTCCTAATTCCAGTGCGGGTAGTGTGAAGGCCACCACTGAAAAACTCAGTGTTCTGCCACCCTGGCACCACGCACATGAAAGCACAGGATAGCTTTAATTGCAGAAAGCTGTAATGTACTGCCATCCAATCCCTGCCATGCCTGTTCAGTGTATTGAGTCCACACAGACTTTTGGCAGGTCCATATTCTGTAAAGGTAGAGGCTTGTAGGCGGAGGGAGCCTTCTCACAACTTGGCCACAGTGCCTGTGGTGTGAGTATCATACCACAATGCTTTCTTTATCTTCCTAATCTTCCCAACTTGTGGAAGGCTCCCCAAAATTACCTTCAATTTTGTTGAATGTATCACCCAGTTATTCTCCTTTACTCCAAGTGTCCCACATTGTTTCTTTAGAATTTCAAATTGCTCCTTTTAAGAAGAGCTATCTGTAAGTAGGCATCTGCCTACAATTTATAGTATTTTCCTTGAGTGTGACATGCTCATGGGCTGCTTCTACTTTGCCATCTTTCTCTGTACTTTTTGAATCTATTATTTTGTAAACCTGACAAGATTCTGTTTCAACTGGTATCTTTCTGTTTGATCCCACAGGCATCAAGCTTCTCTTGAGGTCTCCTGTTGATGATGACTTGAGGACAGTCTTCCAGTATCAGCAGCCTGACCCCACACCAGCTCCCACTGGTGGCCATGAGGGTAACTTTCCACAGGTGGAGAGGTGCCCTGGTAACTGGATTCATGCTAGCTGTCTTCCTGGAGATGGTGGTGTGTCCTGATTCTGGCATCAGAAGGTGGCAATGGTAGTGTGCACTTGAGGTTCGTGGCTGGAGCCAGGGTTTGGTGGCAGGCAGCCTCATGTGGTTCCACTGGATTGTTCAGAATTGCATCTACCCTGCAGACTAGAGCCCCCAATACACTGGAAGCAGCCATCCTGACAGGCTCCAAGCCTTTTAGGGTTTGATTTTAAGTGAAATTTTGCTCCTTATTCTTCTGTTCTGCAACTTCTTCCCATGGAATCTCCAGTAGGTTCTGGCACTTGTCCCTCAGAATTACACCTGAGCCAAGTTTTTTGTCAAATAAAACTTACCATTTTTTTGCAGACAGTTTGGCAACTGCTGTCTCTAATAAGCTATGTTGCCCATAGTCCCTTCATTTAATTTTATTGTCAAATAACATTACACTTTATGAATACACTATATTTTGTTTATTCATTCATCAGTTGAATAACATTTGGATTGTTTCCACTTTGAGCTGTTATGAATAATGCTGCTATAAAGGTATTTTCAATTTTCTTGAGTTTATACATAGGAGTGAAATCATTGTATCACATATCATCTGGTAACTTTGTATTTAAATTTGAAGAACTGCCAAATTTTTTTCAACATGGCTGCACAATTTTACGTACCCATGAGCAATGTGTGAGGGATCTAAATTCTTCACATCATCACAAAAATTTGTTTGTGAATTTTTTTGATTATATTCCCCTTAATGATTGTGAAAAGATATTTTATTGTGGTTTTTATTTTTACCTCTCTAATAACCAATATCTTTTCAAGTGTTTATTGGTCATTTTTATATCTTCTTTGTAGAACTTACGTATCTTTACTTATAAAAGGTATCAATGTATAGTTTTCTGTACTTGTTATTTCTTTATGTAATTCCAAGACCAGGGTAATACTGGACTAAAAAGAATAACTGAAGAAATATTTCTTTCTCTTCTACATTTTGTGAAAATTTGTGAAGGACTGGCAATAATTATTTAATTGTTTACTAGAACACAAAATTGAAGTTATCTGATGTAATTTCCTTTATAAGGAAAGTTGATACTAACTCAAATTTTTAACTTGTCTATTGGGTAAATCTTGTCAGTCTTCTTTATTTGTCCACCATAACATAGTCCAATTTTTTTTTTATTTTTCCTTGCAACAGTTTTGGTGATTTTTGTCATCTCAAGAGTTTGTCCATGTTATATAGGTTGTTTAGTTTTTGGTTTATAATTGTTTACTGTATTCTCTTATAATGCTTTTTATTTTTCTCAAGTAAGTGATAATTTTCTTTTGCTTCTGATTTTAGCATTTTGAGTCCCCACTCTTTTTTTCTTGGTCAGTCTAGCTAAAGATTTTTCAACTTTGTCTTTTCAAAGACCCATGTTTAATTTCCTTGATTTTCTCTGTGTTTTTTTTTTCCTAATCTCTATTTCACTTAATTCCACTCTAATCTTTATTTATCTTTATTTAGTTTGGTATTATTTTTTAGTTTCCTGATGTGGAATGTAAGTTTATTGCTTTAAGGTCTACCTTTTACCATGTAGAAATTAATTTACAACTAAAAAGTTGCCTGACCACAAACTTTACAATGCATCTCACACTTTGGTATATTGTGTTTTTCCTGATGTAGACCTTAAATTATATTTTTTTAATTTTCCCTCATGATTTTTTTTTTCCTTTTACCTTGAATGATTATTATTTTTCTTTATTAAAATTAAATGCTGGAAAATAATTTTAATTTTTAATTTTTTTAAATATTTATTTATTTATTTATTATTAAATCATACCTGTGTACATTAATTCTATCATGGGGTACAATGTGTTGCTTCTATATACAATTTGAATACTTTCATTTTTTTTTTTTTAAAGTATAAGCTGCTTTCTTCTTTTTATTTATTTATTTATTTGCCATTTTTGGCCAGGGCTGGGTTTGAACCCCCCCACCTCTGGCATATGAGACTGGCGCCCTACCCCTTTGAGCCACAGGTGCCACCCCAACTTGAATACTTTCATCCAACTGGTTAACATAGCTTTAATGTCATTTTCTTAGTTCTTGTGTTAAAACATTTATATTCTACATTTAGAAAGATTCACATGTACCCTTTCAGGATAAACCATAGATGTGATCCCACCAAT
>CAUYQV010184760.1:0-47138 GCA_963574575.1 Galagoides demidoff
TTTTTTTGGTATGTAAATAAACAATAAATTCCGGGGGCCACCCATGGCTCAAATGATTAGGGCGCCCCCCTCAAATACCATCAGGAGGCAGTTTAAAACCTGGCCCCAGTAAAAAACTTCAAAAAAAAAAAAAAAAAAAAAAAGGAGAAATTCACAGAAACGGTCTGACTTTCAAAAGGAAATAAATTGGTAAATATAAATAAATAATGATGGTATGTGAAATATTATAGTACTTTGAAAAAGATAGGACTAACATACTGCACCAAAATAACATGTCAGAAGACATGGGAAGTATTTATTGAGAAAATTACAAAACTTCATAAACATCAAAGAATATCTATGTAGGCTCGGCATCTGTGGCTCAAACGGCTAAGGTGCCAGCCCCATACACCTAAGGTGGCAGGTTCGAATCCAGGCCAGGCCTGCTCCAGATTGCCCACCTTGAGACTTTCACATAAGAGAGGAAAAAAAAATAAGTTTTGGTCTTGTCCAAGCCACTATTATTTTTGATCTCTGTTCCTCGCAGTCAAACCTAACGCTAACTAGCACAATTTGCAATGGCATTTCTTCTCCCCTTACTTCAAAAGCGCTGTAAGAGAGAAAAGCAGACTATGTAGAAATATAAAGGAACACCCACTCTTATCAGGTTAAATCCAAAGAGAGAACAATAAAAGAGAAAAGAAGTTATAAGAGTTAATTCATCTGCCCACACCTCAGGAATGAAGGTGGGTAAAAAAAAAGCCTGGGGGTGGAGGGATGAAACGGCCCTTATAACCTGACAAAGGTGTGCAAGGCAAGAACTAAGGGGCTCCCAAAACTCTGTGACAAAACTGGCCTAGCTAAAATAATGATAACAATCAAACTCTGTGAAGGGAGAGCCCAGCTGAAATAATGACAATAATCAGCCAGTGTCCCCTCATTTGCTTCATAATAGTCACTGTCCCCTGGTTTACTTCTCTATAATTGCCACTCTAGAGGGCACAGGTGGGTAGCTGTAAAGATTCTTAACTCTTCTCCATAACTAACATCACCTGTTCAGAACCTAGAACTATCTTCCTGGTCTTGCAGTCTAGGGCACTGACTGACCCACCCGGACCAAGAAACTGATTTAACTGGTCTTGGACCACCCCCCCACCCCCACTCCTGCCCAAGGAACTACATTCTAGTGAATTGGCTAACCCACCCAGACTACAGCCTATACCAAAGGACCACTGACTCTGCCCCGAAACCAGCCAATTAGCAGACCCTGTTTGCCTAGCCCTCTGCCCACCAAACTGTCTTTAAAAACCCTGTCCTTCCAATTCCTGAGGAGACAAATTGAAGAAATTTCTCCCATCTCCTCACATAGTGCTCTGCAGAATAAACTCTTTCTCAACTGGGAAAAAGAAAAAAAGAAGCTATAAGAGTTAGAAATGCCAAATGCTATTAAAATATAGTGAATGAGGACTGGAAAAAAAAGTTTTTTTACTCCTGGATTGGTCTGGAATAGAAAGAGGTCACTGCTGAGTTTAGAGAGCTGTTTCCAAAGAGTGACTAAGAAGCCGATGAAACAATGCAATACCCACGGGATTATAATGCCACGTGCACATTATTTGGCAGCCTTTCAGCTCTACACAAAACGAGCATACAAACACGTTTGGTGTTTCTGGGCTACGGGTGTAACTAGGTGTACCTGAATCATCAAGAACCAGAAATAGCTTTCACTCTAGCTAATTTATTGATGGCTTTTCCATAATCACGGCACACCCAACATAAGCATGCCTATCTGGTCTTTAGGATGGCAACTGCTAATTCAACTGAGGTTCAGCTTAACTCTCTCTTTAGCTAGAGAAAGAAATCCTTTTTTTCTCTAAGCTTTAAAAAGTAACCATTGCATGCCATGAAATAAACTGCAAAGGCCGAGTACAGAGACTCAACACCTGTACTCCTAGCCCTCTGGGAGGCAGAGGTGGGTGAATTGCCTGAGCTCAGGAGTTTAATACCAGCCTGAGCAAGAGCAAGACCTTATCTCTACAGAAAATAGAAAAACTAGCCGGACATTGTGGTCAGCAGCTGTGATCCCAGTTGCTTGAGCCTAAGAGTTTGAGGTTGCTGTGAGCTAGGATGCCACAGAACTCTACCCAGGGTGACTGAGGCTTTATCTTAAAAAAAAAAAAAAAAAAAAAGGAAATGCAAAGACTCACAATATTTCTGTGTATGTGTATAAAAGTTTCTGTGTAATAGAAACTGACAAATCTTGTAAAGGTGTAACTAGAATGTGAACTGTGTATCTTTCACTAGTCCTTCTATACGGAAGCCCTAAACACCAGGCAGAACAGGGAAACGATGGTAGAAGCAGACTAAAACTTTGACCTCACAAACGTCAAGTAGGCATTCTTTGACATATCCAAGGGAGTGGCTTTTGAAAAGTCTGCCCAAACTAAGAACACTCATACCAGAAGAAGTATTTCTGTGAAAAATCACTAGTGATAAAGAATAAATTTAGGGGATTTCAGTCATTATAACACATAATGGCTTACATGTATACACTATATGTATTCTTTAAGCATAATTGGAAGCACAGTTGATTTGGTAGATTTAGTAGGAGAATCAACAAAAAGAAACAATTAGCACTGGGTTTGGTGAAGGAGAGTGTAGCTATTACAGAAGCAGGGACAATGCCTGAAACGGAGGGCGAGCTTCCCCTATTACCATCAGAGAGTGAGAATTCCTAAATTTCCCTTAGAATTTTTTCCCTTTAAGGAAACTTTACTATTCCACCATTTACAATGCACTCATTCTCACAGTAGAATGGTAGAGCACATGAACTTCAGTTACTGTAACTAAGGTAAACAATATGAGACAGACAGAAACACAAAAGGCAATAACATCTACCAGGTGGCTGATGCAGGAACACCTGATGGGTCTTTCTGACTTAAGTGGGGATGTTGCCTTCTATGGGAACGGTCTATAAAGATACCTACACCTGTGCTTATACATGCATGTTAATAAAATTGCCTAAATCACCACATGTATGATACGAGTATACAAATTAAGATTGATTTTTGCCTGAACTACATGGATTATAAGTTCACTCCATGCCATCCCACCTCCATGCTCACCACATTTAAGCTAAAGTTATTTTCTTTGGAGGGAGAGGAAATATATGTAGGGGAGGTCAAAGCCAAGGGAGAAAACAGAAATTGAACTTCCTTTTCAGAAGGGGAATGAAATAGATCTATATGATTCTCTCAGTCAAACCTCCGGGTTTGGACCAGTTAAAATGACCACATTTTATGAAGTGGTCCCTGGCATTTCTGCCACTTCTCCAGAAGACCAAGACAACTGAAGGGCACAGAATTTTTCTCCCTGAATATTTAAGCTATAAGGCACAGATATCAGCATCTTCTGCATGTGGATCCAAACCAAGGGATCTGGTCAGCATTGTCTCCTGCAGATAGCCCCTTGACCTCCCAATGGCCAGATGTTCAGGCTTACCAGGACATCTTCTTAACCTCACAAGAACAGATTGCCTTTTCCCAATTCTAAAGATATATATATAATATATATATATATTTTTTTTTTTTTTTTACTTTTTAGACTTCTTCCCCTGACTTCTTTTTGGCTATTGCACAAGTCAAGGCTGTAACAGTTGATGAAGGTGACTGAACCCTGGTGAATCCTTACCCACGTGAAACTAGAAAAGGATCATGAACACCTTTACAGAATGCACCAATACAATGCATTATGCTGAAGAATTGTACAATTTCCTGGAATATCATAAGGGCTGATGCTAGCTAGATGTCTTCCTTATTTTCTAAATGCCCTTTTCTCTATTTGTCTTCCTCAGTGTTTTCTAAAGGTCCAGTTGATGGAGCTATATGGCAAAACTTTAAGATTTTAAGGCTCCATACATTTGACAGTTACATGTGGTACACTAAGATGGCTTTGTGTTTAGATTTTTAATCTACTAAGTAGACTGTAAAATCATACTGTGGGAAACTCTGTTTTATATCATCTGAATGCACTCCCACTGAATATAGTGCCTATGATGACTAGTGACTTATTATTTGTGAACTAATAAGTACTCAAAACATACACTGGTGGTTGTATTTTAGTTATTCAAATGTCTGCTTACCCAAAAGAGGGAGGAATACAAAAAAGGTAAAACACAGCTTATAGCCTCAGTTCTGTTAACTTTTACTGAACTGAACTCTCCCACATAAGGATTGGTCGACATATTTTAGTGCCTTTGCTTTTAGACTGATTTGGCCTCTTTAGTCACAACTAATGGATATTTGGTAAATATATATTGACTTTCTAAATGGAAAACAGTTCTTCTCTATATAAATCTTGCCCAATCTTCTAGGTTAATTTGTGTCCCTTTAGCCTCTATAAGTCACCTCTGAGAATTCTATCCATATGGACCCTCCTTCCTCTGAACTTTTTCTTATTAACCATATATATTTAACAATTAATCAAGATATTTCTGTATTCTTATTTAACACTTGTCATCAGAAAAGTTAAACATAATGGCCACTAAGATTTCTGGTTTCTAGTTCTGCATATTTAGCACTAGAAAAGCACTATATTCCATTCTAACAACAAATGAAAAGTAGAACAGACTAAAAAATCAACAACTCTTCTTAATCCATGAGAAAGGTTAGAACACAGAACAGATTGCTATCCCTAAGATTGGAGAGACAGGCAAATACAGGGAACTACAACTTAACCAGAAAAAAAGATCCCTAAGTGGATAACACTGCAGGAGCTGTTGCCTGAGCAGAAAAACTGAACAGTAATTGATAAATTGCTAAAGGCTCAGTGTGAGCTAAGCAAGAGCTTGTAATGGGGGAATCCCACACTTTTGTACGTGTTATTTCTAGGAGCCTGACCAAGTTCTCACAGTAAATTTCAAAAAAAAATCCCCTCCAGCTCCCTGTAGGAGGAAGCAAAAAGGACTCATGTTGAAACCAACAGAGCATTCTATTCTTTTAACAAAACCTGCCAGTAGCAGAAACTATTAACCAGAACCTAACCTGCTGGGATGTTATCAGAGCCAAAATGACCTCGGGAAAGAGAAATACTAACCTCCAGCCAGCTCTAGCCCACCACTTGGGAGAAGGGAAACACTCCTGCCAATTCTAGCTGTTCTGCCCTAACTAATGAAGGAGAAGAAGATTGAGGAAAACTTGAAATGTTCACAGTCCAGAGGTGGAGGCTCACTAAAATACTGAGACAGAATCATATAACGATACACAGAGCAATTTTTCTCCCTCCACACCTTACCAAAAGCTGATTAATAACAATTCCATTTACCTGATACATTATGTCCAGCTAGCAAGGGAAAAAAATGAACAAGGCATACCAAAAGGTAGAAAACACAATTTGAAGAAGCAAAATAAGCATCAGAAGCAAACATAGAAGGGATCTTGGGATTGTCAGACCAGGATTTTAAAATAATTATGAGAAATATGTTAAGAGCCTTAATGGGTAAAGCAAATAATGTGCAGGAACAGATGGGCAGTGTAAGAAGACAGATGGAAATCATACCAAAAAACAAAAAAGAAATGGTAGAGGTCAAAAACACCGTAACAAAAATAAAAAATGTTTTCAATAGGCTTATTAGTTGAGTGCGTAGAGCTGGGAAAAGAAATCTCTGAGCTTGATGACATATCAGTAGAAAACTCCCCAAAACTGAAAAAGAGAGAGAGAATAAAGACTTTAATAAAATAAAATTAAAAAAAAAAACACAAAATATCCAAAACCCAAAAAGTGTAACATATGTGTAATGCAAATGCCAAAAGAAGGAGATAAAGGAAACAAAAACTTGAAATAATCATGACAGCATTTGCCCAAATTAATGTCAAATACCAAACTTCAGACCCAGAAATCTCAGTGAAGACCAAGCAGAATAAATAAAATCAAAACAAACAGCAAACAACTGCACCTGGGCATACTATATTCCAATCATAGACAATCAAAGGAAAAGAAAAAAGTCTTGAAAAGAGCAAAAAGGGGATAAACACCTTATCCATAAAGGAACAAAGATAAGAATTATATCGAACTTCTCAGAAACCATGCAAGCAAGAAGAGGGTAGAGTGAAATATTTAAAGTGCTGAGAGTAAAAAACACGAATTTAAAACTCTGTAGCCTGTGAAATTATCCTTTAAGAGTGAAGGAGAAATGAAGACTTCCTCAGACAAACAAAAATTGAGGAAATTTGTTGCCAGTACACCTGCCTGGAAAGAAATGTTTAAAAAGTTCTTTAAAAGAAAGAAGATGATACAAGTCAGAAACTCAGATCTACATAAGTAAAGGAAGAGCATTAATAAGGAATAAATGAAGGTAAATGTTTTTTAATTTTTCTTATTCTTAACTAATCTAACAAATAACATTTTGTTCAAAATAGCAAAGATGTATTAACTATGCATGCTTATGTACATATGTCCATGCGTGTTCATGTACACATATTTATAAATGAATGAATGACAACAACACTACAGAGGATGGGAAAGAGAAGTTAGAATTATTTTGTTATTTTTAAAGTACTCACACTGCCTGTGAAGCAATGCTGTATTATTTGACATGGACTTGAATTAGTTGTAATTATATATTGCAAACTCTACAGCAACTACTTTAAAAAGAAAAAGAAGAATTACTGATATGCTAAAATAGAAGATAAAATTGAATCATATAAAATATTCAATTACAACCACAAAAGGGGTCTCTCTCACCTTCTGTCCATCATGAGAAGGACCCACTATTTGGGAGGGATCCTACTCTCTATGGAACTGTTCTAAACTTATTTTTTCTTCCTAAATAAAATTTCTCTTTTGTTATACTAGGGAAAAAAAGAGAAGTCAATAAAATAAAACCCCAAGGGAGAGTGAAAGACCAAAATGGGAACAAAGTACAAGAGCAACACATTGTAGATATCAATAATCACTTTGAAAATCAACAGTCCAAATATACCAATTAAAAAAAGAGATTGTTAGGGTGAATCACAAAATAAGACCCAAGCAGATATTTTATATAAGAGACCTAATTTAAATATTAATACACAGTTAAAGTAAATGAATGAATAAAAATACACAATGCTAAAACTAATCCAAAGAAACCAGAAGTAGCTAAATTAATTTCAAACAAAGTAGACTTCAAAACAAGGAAAGATATTAGAGACACAGAAAGGTAAAAAAAATTATAATGAAGTTGATCCTTCAAGAAAATATAAAGATCTTTAACATGTATACACCTAACAGTATCAAAATGCATAAAGAAAAGACTGATGGAATGGCGAGGAAAAATAGCTGAATTCACTACCACAGTTGAATGTTTCAACTTTTCTTTATTATATATGGACAGATCAGCAGACAAAATATTATAGGGCATAGGTGAGCTCAACAGCAACTGGCCAAAATGGACATCTGTAGACTGCTTCATCCAACAGCAGCAGAATACACATTCTTCTCAAGACCACATATAATGTTCATCAAGATAGGTCGCATTCTGGGCCATAAAATACATCTTAACAAAATTAAAAGAGAAGTCATACAATGTCAGCTTCCAGATCACAATGGAAAGATAACTGGAGAACCCCAGTATACATGAAGGTTAAACAACACACTTCCATGCAACACTTGGGTCAAATGATAACTAGAAATAGAAATTTAAGAATAGCTTAAGTGAAAATGAAAATATATCTTATTAAAATTTGAGATGTAGTGAAAGTGGGAAATTTGTAGCATTGAATGCATGTGTTAGAAAAGAGTAAAGATCTTAGATCAATAATCTAAATTTCCATGTTGCTAAACTAAAAAAAGAAGCAAAAATTAAATTCAAATAGGGAGAAGAAAATAAATAATAAGAATTTGATACAACTGAAAAAAACATTCAGGAGAAAATCTATAACATGAAAAGCTGCTTCTTTGCTTTTTTGAAAAGGTCAATAAAATTGATAATCCTCTAACCAGGCTAACCAAGAAAACATCATACTAATGTTAGAAATGAGAGAAGGGGCATCACTACAGATCTCGTGAACATCAAAAGGATAATAAAGAATTATGACAAACAGCTCTATACCCACAAATGTGATGACTTAGATGAAATGAATTCCTTGAAAGACACACTCTGCCAAAACTCAAACAAGGAGAAATAGATAACCTGAATAGGCCTATATCTGTTAAAAAAATTGGATAAAAATTTAATAACCTTCTGAAACAGAAAGCATTAGAGTCAGGTGGGTTCACTAGTGAAGTCTACCAAACACTGAAAGAAGAAATTATATCAATATCTCTCATAAACATAGATATAAAATTCCTCAACTAGATATTGGCAAATTGAATACAACAGCACATAAGGATTATACAACATTCAAAAATCAATTAATGTAAATCATCACATAAATAGCTAACAAAAAAAAAAGATCAATGGATACAGAAAAGATATTTGACAAAATCCAACACTCATTAATAATAAAAGCACTCAGTAAAATAGGAATGTAGGGTAACTTCCTCAAACTGTTAAAGAACTTTTACAAAAAGTCTTGCTGTTAACATCATACTTGATGAAAAACTTGAAGCCTTCCCATTATGATCAGGAACAAGGCAAGGACATCTCTTCTCATTACTCTTAACATGGAAGTTCTAGCTAATGCAATGAGACGCCCCACACACACACAAAAAAAAAAAAAAAAGAAAGAAAGAAAGAAAGAAAGAAAGAAAAAGTACAAGGTATATAGATTAAGAAAGACAAATAAAATGGTTTGATATGTAGATCATAGGATGACAGTCTTTGTAGAAAATCCAAAAGAATAAAATTTAAAAAAAAAAAAAAACTTCATGGGAATAATAAGCAATTATAACAAGGTTTCAGGGTACAGCATTAATATCCAAAAGTCAATTACTTTCTTATATACCAGTAAGTAACAAGAGAAATAGAAATTTGAAATTAAAAACACAATACCATTACATCAACAACTCCCAAAATAAAATAGGTATAAATTTAACAAAATATATATAAAATTTTATATGAGGAAAACAATAATACTCTGATGAAAGATATCAAAGAAGAACTAAATAAATGGAGATATTCTATGTTTATGGACAGGAAGACACAATATTGTCAAGATTTTAGTTCTTCTCAACATGGTCTATAGAGTTAATGCAATCCCAATCAAAATCCTAGCAAATTACTTTGTGAATAAGGAAAAGTGGATTTTGAAGTTTATATAAGAAGGCAAAAGACACACAAGAGCCAATATAATATTGAAGGAAAAGTACAGAGAACTGATATTACCCAACCTCGAGTCTTAATATAAAGCTACAATAATTAAGACGGTGTGGTACTGGTAAAGCATGAACAGATAAATGGAACAGAGAATAGAGAGCCCAGAATTAGTCTCCCAAAAATATAGTCTACTGATCTTTGATGAAGGAGCAAAGGTAATACAATGGAATGAAGACAGTCTTTTCCATAAATCATGCTGAAACAACTGGATATCCATGGGCTAAAAAAAGAAAAAGAAACAAGAAATAAAAAGAGTCTAGACACAGGCTTTACACCCTTTATAAAAATTAACTCAAAATAGATTACAGATTTAAATGTAAAATTCAAAACTGTAAAATTCTGGAAGATAACACAGACGAAAACATAGCTGACCATGGCTATGGTGATGGCCTTTTAGCTAAAGTAGCAATAGCCTGATTCATGAAATAAATAGTTGATAAGCCAGATTTTATTAAAATTAAAAACTTCTACTCCATGAAAGACAGTGTCAAGAAAAGAGGAGACAGGCCACAGACAGGGAGAAAGTATTTGTGGAAGATGCGTCTGATAAAGGACATAAACAAAGAACTCTTAAAACTTAACAATAAGATAACAAACAACTTGGTTTAGAAATGACCCAAACATCTCAACAGACAGCTTATATACAGACGGCAAATGAGCATATGAAAAGATGCTCCACGTGTTATCAAGGAAATGAAACTTGGAACAGCAATGAGATGCCACTGCACACCTATTAGAGTATCCAAAATCCAGAACCCTAACAGCAAAGGTTGGTGGGGATGTGGAGCATTGAGGACTCTCACTCATTCCTGATGGGAATGCAAACTGGAAGGCAGTTTGGCAAGTTCTTATGCAATTTGAAATACTCTCAGTCTACAATTCAGCAATTGTTGTCTTCAGTATTTACCTCAAAGAGTTGAAACCATGTCTACACAAAAACTACACACAAATGTTCATTGCAGTTTTATTCACAATTGCCCAAACCTGGAAGCAACCAAGATGTCATTCAGTAGTTGAATAAATATATAAACTGTGATACTTCCAGATAGTGTAATATTATCCAGCACCAAAAAGAAATGTACTATCCAGCTGTGAAAAGACATTGAGAACCCTTAAATGTGTATTACTGAGTGAAAGAAATCACTCAAACTTTGTATGTAAGATTCCAACTCTACAACATTCTGGAAAAGTGAAGACAGTAGAAAGATTCATGATTGCCAGGGACTGGGGTGGGGAAGGATGCATATATATGGTATACGGGATTTTTAGAGCAGTGAAAATAGTCTGTACGATGGGTGGCGCCTGTGGCTCAGTGAGTAAGGCGCCGGTCCCATATATCGAGGGTGGTGGGTTCAAAGCTGGCCCCGGCCAAACTGCAACAACAAAAAATAGCCGGGTGTCGTGGTGGGCGCCTCTAGTCCCAGCTACTCGGGAGGCTGAGGCAAGAGAATCGCCTGAGCCCAGGAGGTTGCTGTGAGATGTGTGATGCCATGGCACTCTACTAAGAGCGATAAAGTGAGACTCTGTCTCAAAAAAAAAAAAAAAGAAATACCCTGTACGATTCTATAATGGTGAATACACATCATTATACAGTTGTTCAAACAGTAGAATGTAAAAACTGAGATTGAATCCTATTGAAAACTATGGACTTGGAGCAATTATGATGTGGAGGTTTATCAGCTATAATAAATGTTCTTACTACTCTGGCAGAGGTGTGGATAATGAGGGAGGCTATACCTGTCTGGGGCAGCAGGTATTTGGTTAATCTCTGCACCCTCCTGTCAATGTTGTTGTCAATCTGAGTCTGTTCTAAAGAAATAGAACCTATTTTTTAAAAAGGCCACTGAGTTTAATTCTCAGACTTCTATAAATTCCCAGCCTTTCTTGCTGTCCATATTCTGGTAACACACCCTATGGCTGTTATACAAATTGATCCATTCCAAGTCCTTCCCTGTGATTTGGGTCAAACTCCACCTGAATCATCTTATAGTTAAAATGTAATACTGGAGCTTCCCCTGGCCAAATGACCCAGAATAAAAGGAGAAAGTGTGTGTGAAAAAACTGACACCCAGAAAAGGACAGAGACAAAGGACCCAGCAAGTACTAATGTGTCTTAAGTCCCGAGGTCCCGTTGTTCCTGAACCAAGCTTTATCCCAATCCTTCACAGGGTTGGGTTACACACATTTCAGCCAATAAAGTCCACTTTTTTTTCTTAGACTAATTTGAGTTTGTCATTTACAGAGTGTTAATGAATTCACAACAGGCCCCTTAAGGGAATGTCTTTGTCCATTTTCTGTTTCTATAACAGAATACCTCAGAGTAGGTAATTTTTAAACAAGATTTGTTAGAAGATTTGATAGAAG
The DNA here is from genome assembly GCA_963574575.1 of Galagoides demidoff. NCBI lineage: Eukaryota > Metazoa > Chordata > Mammalia > Primates > Galagidae > Galagoides > Galagoides demidoff. The sequence goes on from CAUYQV010184760.1 coordinate 11,633, forward strand.
ATTTGTTTTGGCTGACAGTTCTAGAAGCTGGGAAGTCCAAGATCAAAGGGCCATACCTGGCAAGGAGCTTCCTGCTGTCTCATAACATGGGCCTGAAGGCAGAGAGGTAGGGCAGGATCACCGGAGACAAAGAAACCAAGGCCAATGTTCCCCCTTTCAACTGGAGCCAGTTCTAGGACAACCAACCCACTCCTATGATAATGGCAGTAATCCACAAATGAGGGAAGAGTCCTTGTGACCTAATCACCTCTTAAATGTCCTACTTCCCAATACTGTTACATTTGCAAAATCATTTCAACGTGAGTTTTGGAATGATTTAAACCATAGCAGGAAGCCATATTTTTCTGAGTTAAATTATACTGTTTTTGCACATTCCACTGTCCCTCGCACAGGGCTCTGCCAAGGATAGAAACTCAACTAATAGTTGTCAAAGTAATGATTTTAAACATTTTTATTAAAATTCCAGCATATTAGGTAAGACACTGTACATATTAATAAAATTATCATATGCAGAAAATTGTGAACAAGTTCTAAGTCTAAAGAGATACTAATATTGTACTTTGGGTAAGTTGCCTGTTTTCAGGAAAACATAATTTAATCATGTCACAAACATATTCCTTGTCATTAAGAGGCCACTGCCCCCACATTACATTCATATCCTTTATACCTTCTCTTAGTGGAAAATGCTTGATATACATGTGTTCGAATGTTGTTTTTTTTCTTAGACCCTGACACAGTACCAATAATATATGTGTGTATATACTACATGTGTGTGAGTTTATTGTTTTCACCAACTTCCTGGAAAGTTTAGTAATTGCACTTAGAAACCCTGAGAAGTCAATTTGACCAAGTATTATATGAATTTGCTCCACAGTCTCTTAAACAGGCCCCTTTCCATGAATTCTGTGTGTACCTTGTTCATAAATATGGAAAGTATCTGAATATTTTCTTTTAACTTGTCTTGATTTCCTTGAAGACTCTGGCACACAGCATGAGATTAAAATAATCTGGCATTGCTGGCTACTTTGCCCACAAATACCAAGGAATAAATATTAGAATGATGGATTCTCTTTCCCTTGTCAACCATGAACGTGTTCCAGCCTGGGGCAAGGTCTAGAGAGACATTCAAAAATAAACAAATAGAACCAAAGAGTAGCTGTATTCTTTTATTCAAAGTTTATTAAAATACAGGAACACATTGTAAAAGCACACAGACCACTCAGCACCAATATAATAACTCTCTTTCTACTGATAATCTCCCAGGTTTTCTTTTTCTGCAACTGAGAAGCAGAGATAGACGCACGTGCATTCTCACCACATTTACCCAGGACTCTCAGCATCACGTCCCGAGTATTCTCCTTGCTAGGGAGACAAAGATGGGGAGAGACAAACTAATGTGACAACATCCAACCACTAACTGAGTCGATGACTCTTTCGTCAGCAGTTATCATTCGCACACTGGTAAACTCTGCCCATCTCTATCTCCTTGTTCGGGCGCCCGATTACTGGGGCCAGTGAGTCCGGTGATAATGTGATACAAAACTAAACAAAACTGGCCACCGTTCCCTCCCCAATCTCTTGTCATTGCTTTGGTTATAGAGTTCTGGATATTTATTTCTTCACATCCCCCAATCCTAACAGACATAAAATACCACACTGACCAGTGACATGGCCTGGAGAAGTCCTGAGAAAATTTTATTTATTTCCCATCCCCTTCTGTGGGCTTCTTTCATTTAGGTGTTTACCTGTTTGCTTTTTTGGAGGCGGGAGAAAAGGGGGGTTTGAGCCAAAATAGTGACTTCATTAAACATCTGCTGGGTCTTCGAAGGCTCAGTAAATATTGAATAAACTCCCTGGAGCTCTGGTGCTGCTGCCTAAGACGGGCAACAAGCCCCGACTTGCATGAGCAGTCTTGTTTGGATATCTGTACATGTTTGCTTTCTATTGGTTCAGACTCCCCTTGGAACAGAGCTGGGTCTGTTAAGTAGGAGACCGTGCTTCTGCTGCTGTACAGAACATAAGGCTTTAGGAAATGGCCTGATGTTTTACTCATCCTAAAGTCACTCAGTAACCCTCAGAGAAGCTTTTTCGTCAAGTCTTTCCAAATCAGTAGACCAAGCCCTCGGGCCCTTTCCAGTTAACAACTTGCTGATGTTTCACAGGGAGCTTCATGACACAACCAAGATAGTGCCGACCACCAAGCAGACATTGGGACATACACCCCATTCTGGAATATTTATAAAGAGTGGGTTTGGCTCCTGTTTTTAAGGTAAAGGAGGAAGTGGGAATTTAAAGAAATATACTTTAATTGATTTTTGGCAATATCATTAAAAAAAAATCTCCTGAAATTAAAAGGCTTACTGTCAATCTCCACCGCTGAGAGACACGACATTGGGCATGTTCTGAAAAGCTCTAAGGGCTGATAAAGGTTTTCATTAATTCTTCAGGGGGACAGAAATCGATGTCTAGCTTCTTCCCTTTGCAATGGTCATGTGATTCTAATTAAGCTTATTTTCCAAGCCATCAGTCAGAGGTCAGGTGGAACAAACGTCAGGGTTCATCCCCTTATGATTTACGTAGTGGGACGTCCTGCAAATCAGTAAATTCCTCTGGCTATGGACATAGCCCATAGGACAGGCCGAAGGCACCTTGTAATCTACCTGGAAATTTTCCCAAAGGCATGGATATTGTCTTTAACCTGCTCTCTGGTACTTTAGGCAGAAAGAAAGCACCCATGTGTGACCTCACCATATTTCATTAAGTTTTATTCAAATAGTAAAATACACTCAGGCAAAATGAGAAAAAAAAAGGGGGGGGAGGTTCCTTCCCTCCTTGATGAAAGACTAAGAATTTCCTAATGGTGGAAAAATTAATTAAATAGACCATTTCCAAGTTGATATTACCAAAAATCAGAGACATATCTATGAATGAAATTAAGACACAGGATTAGAGATCCTAAAGAAACACGTAGAAAGTCATGTCAGTTAAAAGGCTTTCACTTCGCTATATAAAGCAGTAACGGTTACTGAGGGGGACAGTCACAATTTAATCACTGATGGCACACTTCTCCATCACCGTGCAGTCATTTCACTCATGCGCATTAAAGAAAGTCACTGCTGATGCTACTAATATTTTCTCTAAGCAATAAAGTGAGTTTTGAATAGTGCCAAGCCATACTCTTTCAAACAATAAATGTTTGAATGTATCTAGATGCTATGAAAATATCTAAAATTTCTTGGAAATTATTTCAATAATAGACAAGCTAATGCAGCTTAAAAGGCTAACCTGATTGTTCTATGTAAACACAGCCTATGAAGGGAGCATGTTTAGGGACTAAGAAAAAGACTCAACAGTTTTACATATGATATACACGTATAAATAATTTTCCCTTGTGGGAATCAGAACCATAATTCTTCAAAGGGACGTATTTCATAAAAGACATGATAGGTGGGTGGGTATTGATAATCTGATAAGTTCTTTGAACATATCAGCTCAACAGTGAGTTTCCTCTTTCTTCAATGGTGAGTTTGTTAATTTCATAAACAATAAATCACAAGAAATCCTAAGTTTATGTTGAGATAAATAGGTTACATAATTACAGGCTTTAGCATAACTCTGATAACACCAAACATTCTATATATTCTAGGATCCCTGGGTTTTGTTCTTTCTCTTTCTTCATGGCCTTTCCATAGCCTTTCTTCCAGAAACTCTTGCATTTTCTATTTAATACATCTTTCTCCCTGGTAGTTAGCCTACTCCCCATTGGACTATCTCCTCAGGGAGAAGAATTGCCTGCACACACACATACACAACCTTCTCTTTCTTCAAAAAATGTAGCACAACTGGGTGATTTTTTTTTTCACCATCCTTTTCCCCAGACAACTGGCACTGCCTTAGCCAAATCTCGTCCCCCCACCAACTTCTCTGACATCCTGTTACATTATCATCCATGTAGAACAAAGGGGAAGTGTGAGGACAGCAATGTGAGTACCACAATCAAAGTCTTTTTTAGTTTTACTGTTCTAAGTTCCAGGCAAATCTCAACATCATTTTAAAGATAAAACTCAGTGGTGGCCCCTGATAAGCCTTGACTATAGAGTTTAACAATTAAGGAGTCTGAAATAAGGGGGTCCCAAGAGCCAAAGTTGCCATACATAGGAAAAACAGGATATTACAGATAAGTGTGCCTTTATTTACAAAATATTCATTTAAAAAGTTTATGAAATATCTACAAAATATTCTCTACTTCTTGGCTACCTCTTTGTAAAATTTTGTAGTATTTTGTAAATAAAGATACATTTAGTTAGCATTTCCCATTTTGCCCTATGTATGGTGACACCCTATAATTTATTTCAGTATGATTTTCCCAATATCCATTAGGTAACCTTTTTATTGTCAAAATTCACTTTGTTTCTTTAGGGGTACTTTTTAATAGGATTTAAAATACTGGAAAGCTTAGATGTTACCATTAAAAAATCAGTCATGATGGACCTTTAATATCTACAAAATAATACCAATTCAACTAGTGGTATGACTGCTATGTTGCTCTGATTTTTTTTTAAACAATATACTTTTGGTTCTTGCACACCCAATTACCAATTTTTCTTATTTAAGGCAACTAGTTTAAAAAGGTATTTTCAACTCTAGATTATCTTTTATTATTAGTTTTATTTCATATTTAGTTATTGATGGAATAGACATACCCTTTGATTTAACTTTTAAATACAACCATATACTGTGATTTGATAGTATCCTCAAATTTACAAAAATATATATATGTGATACAAAATCAATTGGCTTACTCTTTGGGGGGTTTATGATCTTTATACATCATTACTTATGGGTAAAACTATGGTGTCTATTTTTAAAAAGCATGCTAGTACAAAATAGCATTATAATAATGTACTATAGGGCCTTAGATTATTAAACTTCAGCTAATGGGACAAAGGGAAGACCCAAATTCAAATGTCAATAAAAATTTTATGACTCTGGGGGGTTCTTTATATCAAAGCCTCCAAAATCAGATTATCTCAAACTAACTGTCTCTTCTATTTTGCAACTGAAGGAAGCATTCATGGTAGTTCACCTACTCTGGCAGGAAAACAAGGCTGTAGCTGGACACCTGAATGGCCAGGGCACCTGCCTCCCACAGGAACTGAGTGTGTGTGTGTTTGAAACACATGCACATCTTCACTCTTTAGCTCAGCATTTAGAGAGAACACTGCTATAGAGAATGAGATTAGGAATAAGTAGGGACACATAATAATTGTAACAGTACAGAGGAACAGACTAGCACCACCAGACCCACTGATTTTTCCTTTAATAGGCATCATGTGGTATAATTAACCCACTAAAAATATACATACCACATTTGTGTTTCAAAAAGTAATTATTTCCACACCAAAAAACCCTCATCATACATATTAATATTTAAGTTCATTTTTTCAGTCCCCTTTTCTCCTTCAATCTCATAGGGCACAATGAATGCCTTGTCTTTACATGTATATTCTCTACTGTACTTCTGGTTGGGCTTCTTCCTTTTCTGGCCTGCATATGTTTTTCTGTTTCTGTGGCTACAAAATTAATCCCGCTCCCTATAGCTTCAAGGAAAACCTCTATGACATTTCCTAATCTTTCAGCCTCCTCTTTCCTGGCTTGTCAATTTGATAGTTGCTTTTTTTCTAGTGCTTTCTCTGCCTGCCTAGAAGGTAACCCTCAGATTTCAGATGGTTATTCTAACTCTCCGGGTTAAGGGGTCATTCGTGATTATGTGTATCTACAAATACACCTATGAATTTGGGGCACTGCAAACACATAGGGCACTAGATGGCTAGATATTGAATGAATCAAATATGAAGGTCTTAACCATGTGACCTGGGTGCAAGGACTCATTACAAGTAAATATTTGGGAATTTTCCAGCTGGGCTCTATCCATGCCGAATAAAGCCAAGGCAATACCCTTTATCTGAATATAGACAGTGGATTCCCTAACATGGTCATTATTCGGGTAAGTCTTTCCTTCTGGTCCCAAAGCATGCATCAGCTGTGTAACTTCTTTCTCAAAGCAGAATGAACGCATGCAGTCAGGGTTGCTTCCTCTCCATCTTGGGATCTTTTCACTAAGAAGAGAAGCGACAGGGCTACTATTTAGCCCCATGCCATTTGAGTGGTGAAACAAGCATGGAGATATTAGAGGTCTATGTTCTTCTGACAGTTAAATTTCTTTCAATAAAGCAATGGGACTCAGTTGAAACATGCATTCAGTTCTTAATTTTCTCTTCTTTACATAATTTTCTTTTTAAATACAATAAGCTCTATTACAATCATACCTTTAACCAGCTAATCTAGATTTCATCTCTTGCTGAAATTCTTCTCCAGCCAACGCCGGACTTCTTGAAGGTTGTAGAAGAAGGGTCCCTTTCCTCCCAGATAGGCAATTTTCTGTCTCTGCACAATGCACACACGTTCAAAAGCCACCCCGTAAGCTACATTGGCGTTATTGTCCATTCGGTCAGCCACAACTCGGCACTGGGGCGGCAAGGAGAAACGCTCCAGAAGCTGGTGGGCGGCTGCACATCGGTCTTCCTGGTTTCGATGCTTCTTCACCTCGAAAGACAAAGAGGAGTCCCCAGGCACCGCCCAACCGTCCGAAGGATGGGCCTCGTCGATGTAGACCAGTAGGAAGTCAGCCACTGCTGAGAACTCTTCCACCAGTTTGCGGAAGGCTGGCAGCTGGCTCGTGAAAGGAGGTCAGGTGGCCGAGCCGAAGTTGACCACCAGTGGGCGCTCGGGGCTGGCGAAGTCCAGGAGGTGGCATTCAGCTCCAGCAGCCGCATTCTCTGGGGCACCATTTCCACTATTGTCACCTTTTTCGGGATTGGAGACATGCACCACACTGGAATTGGGGGCATCCTCACCCAATTTCACCTGGAGGCAGAAAAAAGCGGGGAGGGGGGAGAAAACAACACATTAAACACCTCGCCACTTCAATTCGCTTTAAATTGATACAATTGGCTCTAATAGAATGTGTATTTCCTTCAGAGCATGTGGCAAACATTTACTGATTTGACTAAAGAGGCATCATGGCAGGTAAAGAATAGCCCCCAAAGTCTCTTTTCATTCTGTATAGTCACTGAAGGTAATTATTTTCATCACTGAAGGCACCAGAGTTAACTCTTTTCATAATTAAGCTGAGGCTGGTATTCTTTACTGCCCTTATTTTGATGTCAATACTTAGCATGCATGATATAGCAAATGATTAATTGACTTCATTTTAAAAGTTAGACACAAATAGTCTACCTCAAGACAAATTATCAGGGTCTTGGGACATACTGCCTCTTTCTGAATTCTAAAATACTCAGGCAAGACCTTTATTTCCTTGCATGCTAAACCATTTCATCTTAAGTGATGGCCAATGATACCAGTGGGTTCTGTCCTTGGCCAGAGCTGGAAAACATGGGGTCAGTATTTATAAGAAGAGCTATTTCTGCTTAGCCTCCTTAGTACTTCAGCTTTGACAACTATAAAATGCGTATAATGATATCTGTCTTCCTTATAGAGCTATTGGAGGACAACATAAGGAAAATAGTCTTTGGAGGGCAGCGCCCCTGGCTCTGTGAGTAGGGCGCTGGCCTTATATCCCAAGGGTGGCAGGTTCGAACCCGGCCCCCGCCAAACTGCACCAAAAAAAAAGGGAAATAAAAGAGCTCTTTGGACATTATAAATTTCCATATGGTATGCATTGCTGTCCTACGATGAGACACTCCACCATGTGGCACAAAACATCATCTTCCCTGGGCAATTTTGTGTATATATATTTTCATATAATCCAGAGTAAAGATCTGAACTCTCCTTAGCATGGCATCCTCACTGGAGGTTTCTGCTGCTACTGCTTACATTGTGATTCTTATGAATAGAATCACAATGTAAGCATTTTAAAAAATAGAATCACAACTTGCATTTTAAAAAAAAAAGACATACAGTTATTCCAGAATTCTACCTTTAGTCAATTCCTTATTTTCCATTTGTTTTCCTCTTTCTATCTAGGAAGTCACACATACAAAAGTACTTTTCTACCAGACAAGTTATTAACAAGCTCTTCAGAATTATAAAATATTCAGGCAGAAGAGCTAGAGATGAAAATAGTTCCATGTGCCCACTTTGCACATGGTTTAAATAATTGAACACAGAATGAAGGGGAGTTTGCAGCCTTTGGATCTATAAATTGACAATAAAAAGCCAGCAACAATAAAGGAGCCAATTACTTCAGTTTGAATGGATACAATTGGGTCTTCCCCTAGAATTGTTTAATCAAAGCCAATAATATTAGGAACAACTTACGACAGTACAATTGATTTTGAGACACTGTCTTAATATTACAATACACTCCTAACTGGATCGACTTATTTCCCTCATACAAATATACTCACATATAACACTGCTGTTAATTGAAGTCACTTAGAAGTGAATTGTTAAAGATGTAACAATCCAAACTGGTATAAAACACTCAAGGGCTTTTATTCAGAAGCTTCTATCTAATGTTAATGTGTAACTCATTTTAACTGTTGAACAAGAATTCAAGTTCTTTTCTCTCCCTTCTGAAAAACCCTAGGAGGGTGGGTTTAAAATATGCACTATTCATTTTCCAAAGGAAATCTTAACGGTAATAACCTTCCTTCTTAGAAAAGGAAGCTGTGGGCGTGATTTAAGCAAGCACATTTGTTTTCAGTCATCCCTTGGTTAATTCTCAAGTCACACTAGATAGAGAAATCTAATAAGCTACTTTTAACTGAGTTCTTTCATATAAATGACACTAGTCTTTGAGATATTGAAATATACTTCAGATTTAAAAGTATACATTTTAAAGATATTATTAGCCTTTTAATCAATGAGTCTTTTTCTACTACTTTGAAGACCTAGATGGTGCTGCTCATCACCTTCTAATTACATCCATTTCACTTAAAACAGTGATGATTCTAGGAGGGCTGCTTTTAACGATATTGTATGTATCCCTCGATATACCGTGATGAGGAGACCCAAATACTTTCTGATAAGTCTGTGGCAGTGACTTCTTGTTAACAGTATGTTGTTTATGTAACAAGAACATGTTACATCTTTAACAATTCACTTCCAATACATATGAGGGGGAAAACTATCTCAACCATACAAATATTTCCAACATGTAATTTCTTGGTAGGTAAAAACATATATCTGCATTTTAGAATCATTTTTGAGACCTTCGAACAATTGAGTGGCCTTGAAAAATGGGCTTTTAACCACCTGACTCTCATTCCAGCAGATCCATTGATCCTTGCATTGTTCCTGGTTATTCAACGAAATAATCTAAACCGATGCCTGAGTCACAGGTGAGTCTCTTATTACCTGCAGTTAATTTTCCTGGAAAGTTAAAGCACCTTCTTCTCCTTCTTAGACACAATCTATGGTTCAGCCACACAATTCCTTTTAAAACACAGACTACTTTGCCTTAGGAAATTCAGGGCATATACAACACTGTCACTCTAAAATTAAATATTAGTAAAGTTACCAAATACATAATTCTCTTGGGGGGGGCAGGGGTTAGCCTTTTGATGGGTGAGAAGTATTTTCTTAACTCTGTTGAATGAATTATTGAATGAATGCTAGCTGTTATAATCCTAGGTGAGTGAAGGATTTGACAGTTAATAATAACCTTGACCTGAAATGAACATAATCATATCTGGGGGATGGATGAGCTCACTGAGGCAGACACATTTGGAAATATGAATCCTGGAGCCCTCTTGTAGAGACTCAATGCTGTTGATCTGTCCTTGATTATCTCAGCTGGTCAGTGCATAAAACAAATATGGTCCATTCTTTTTATTCTGATGAGCAGCCATGGACCCTACTGCAGGCTAGAACATCACACATGAATGTCCTTATCCATGAGGGTGACTAGGTAAGAGAAAATGCATAGATAAGATTGATACTATTTAATAAAACTAAGAAGGAAAACACCCACCATGTGTAAATCCAAATGTGAGTAGACCAGTAGTCTGCTTTCTATAAGCTTCATATGCTAATCATAAAATTTGTCTATCTTTGCTAAGACCTGATGGAGGACAAATTGTCCTCCATCAGGCCTTAGCTAAAATAAAGGAAAAAACCTTTTTTAGAAATAAAACTTTCCTATATACATATATATATTTAAAAACATGGTACTATTCATTCTCATCTCCCCATTGGTCACCATAAGAAATTTTAAATAGACCAGAGTTTCAAATGGAGACTTCCTTGGTTTGCTGGGTTATGTACCCCCACTGAGATGGAAAGGCACAATCACCATTGTCTTCAATGATGGAAGACTCTTTACTCTCCCCAGGAGCAAGGCATTCCTTGACACAGAGCCAAAATGATGAAGAAAATAAAGTTGGTCCCATAATAACATTTAGGCTGCAGGAAAGAAAGCTCAACGAAAACAAGTTATCCCCTGGTACTCCCAAACCTTGTTTTAATTTCCCACAGTGGCACAGAAAGTCTCCTGGCCACAAGTTACCTATCATCTTAATTTCTCCTTCTTAGAGGGTTTGTGTTTGGTTTTTGTCCTTAATGAGACATATTTGCCAAAGAGGCATTCAAAAGGCATTTTTTACTCTTGCGGAAGAGTAATTAGGTCGGTACCTCTTTCCCTGCCAGCATTAGCCGCTCTAAAGAGAACCCTGCCCAGTATTTAATGCCCAAACACAAGAAGCATCATTTCCACTAATTGGTCTTGAAGTTCCGATGTTCCCAAAGGGTCCCTTTATTCTGCAAGGATCAGAAAGGACCTTCGTAAAGTGTGATATTGTCATTGGTGACTTTTATCTCTCTCATCTGCACTTTTACAGTTGTCCTTCCTTAACGTTTTTTGGGTTTTGTTTTTTTTTTTTGGCGATCAGCACCAACAAAGCAAGTAAATAAAGTACTTGCATTTTTCCAATAGACACATCTCGGGGCCAAGTTCCAATGTTGCAGTAGACATATTGATAAATAGGAACATGAGTATAAATATACAGACACAGAAAAATCTGATTCCCCCTGATGATGATCAGTGTTCTGTGCATGGGGAGAAGGATAATCTGCTTTAGCGTGTGGACTGTGAAATGCAGGGCAAGGGGGAAAAAAAGAGCCATTCATCAAGCAGAAGCTGGAATAGAGCATATACTACTAACCTTTTTTTTTGTTTGCCACAGCCTGAGAAAGGCTTCTGGACAAAACATCATATAATCTCATGATAGAAAAGTGAAGCACATGATAAAAATGAAGAGTGAGTGTTTGGTAGAAAGATTTTTACACATCCTTCTTGCTCTCCAAAGCCCTGAACGTGGCTCTATTAGCTATCAGGAAGTTTCAAATTCTTTGACATAACGACCAAGCTACATCAATGTCCTTAGAAACGTGGCCAAACAATCATTAAGTGGAGATTTAACCATTTACATTCAAACTGGCCAAATAAATCAGAGCTGAAGAATGGGCTACCTCCTCTTTCCTCTCAGCTCAATTCCCTCTTGGCTACTCTCTTTTTAATTTGTACCTTGAAAAATGTAGCTCTAAGCCCTATCATTTCCCAATGTTTTATCCCAGTGATGGACAAGCTCTGGCTGTGGCTTGCTTTGTTTTCTTGGGGGACTGTTTCTCTCTTAAAAGAGCCAGTTTTCAATTGTAGAAACCAGTGTCAAAGGCTTGAGGTGAATGAAGAGGAGGAGGAGAATATTAAAGAGACCCTTTCAAAACCCAAATTACATGTTCAAATGAATATGTGCCCTGTGCCGCTGCAGTATTAACCGTGCAGAAGCTAAACTGCCTGTCAGCATCTGTACTATATGTTGACTTTTACACTTCATTTAGGTAAGGGCCAGCCTCCCGGGCAGGGCAGTTTGCTCCTTGGTTGCATCTGTAGTCTTTCAACACCAGCACAAGGATATATTGTTCACATGCAATGATACTGACTAAAGAAGCTTAAAGAGCAAATATCTGTTCATCTCAAAATTTCTCACCGGTTCCTATAGGCTTTCTTTTCAATCAAAATTGCCTACAGAATCACCCTCCTACCAAAACCACCTAAGTCTTTAAAAGCCTCTCTACAAAGTTAATTTTAAATTCCTTTCAACATTTAAATGAAGAAGGCTTTTTTTTTTTTCGATTTTTCTTTTTTTCTTTTTTTTTTATTATTATTTCCATATGGCATCTTTTGAGGGCAAAACTCAGAGATAATTTTTTTTTTTTTTTTTTTTTTTTGGCTAGGGCTGGGTTTGAACCCACCACCTCTGGCATATGGGGCCGGCGACCTACTCCTTTGAGCTACAGGTGCCGCCTGTAGCAGATAAAATTTTTTTTACTCCACATTCTCTAAGTTTTTTCCCAAGTGCCGGACATTGAACCGTAAGGAAAAAAATAACAAAAATCACACTTCTAATTGTATCACATGTGTACACATCCCTCATCTTGGAAAACTTTGCTTCTGGAGGTGGCAGCCTCAAATCAATGCAAGTCAGGAATATGAAATACTGTGATACCATCTCCAATAGAACTTCTTTTAGTGGCTGTAGAAATGGCTACACCCAAAGATACACTGGTGCGGATGACAACAGCATTAAAAGAAGCGAGTCAGCCTGACTGAGAGGCTCTGAGTGATCCTCGAATGCCACCACAGAAACCACCACCCTTGCCACACTTGAAGACAGAAAGAGAACAAGAATGTGTTCAAGCTGCATTTGCCCTATTTCCATGCATTGCACGCCCAGTCTCGTCTTGTCTCTGGGGATGGATCCTGGGGTGGTTTCTGCACATGGTAGCTATTATATAAATCATTAAAAGCAAACATGACATCAGCCATGAACTTGGTCACTAATCAAATCAGCAGACAGAGACAAAGAAATACAGAAGAGGAATACATAAACCCCATGCAAAAAGAAAAAAACAATCACTCATCCTTCCCAATTTCTGGGAACATGAATAACAAAACATTGCAATACAATGGAACATTATACATTAGTGAAAAAAATAATAATGTTAATAAAGGGGCATTCTAAGTGCCTCTTTATTTTTACTTTATTTTCAACGAGCTGCTTAAGGGGAGAAACAACTTCACTTAGTAGTTGTGGGTAACATTAGAGCCTCCATTGTTCATGTGGGAGATGACTTTTTCATCTTTTTTTCAATGAGTGTTGATATTTATGTAAAGTATATGATATAGGCATACAAGTAAAGTTCTCCCAAGAAGGGATTCTTTTCATAGGCAAAAGTCATTTATCTTTCAAAAAAGTCAGAGTTCAGGATGTTGATATGGAACCACTGGCATTTGTATATTACCTGCTAACACAAGCCAAATACAAATACAGATGGGGGAACTTCCTAATTATTCATATGCCTGACATTCCTGTGTGCTCCCCCACCCTCCTCCAAATTCCCTTCCCCAAAAAACAAAACATAAAAATTTCACATTCAATGTATCCATTTGTGGAAATAAAATGACCAATTTACTATCTCCTTGAACACATCTCCCAGTTATCCCCACATACATAACATAAATGAGTTTCTACTGTTAGAAAAGGTGAATTCATATTCTCATAAAAAAAAATTTCCACTTCCTTAAAATACTAATAAGAGCGCTTGCTATTCACATGTCTTTAGGACATAAATGTAAACTTTCTGCAAGTTGCTCTCAATGACAAAGATGTATAGTATAGTCAAACTTTCCTAGTTCACAACCAATAGTTTCTTCTTGAACATTTTATTTTCAGGGGAACAACCTTGCCCCGGATTCTTTGTGACTACAAGTTACTTCTTTTCTTATCCCCGGTGCACGGCTATATTTTTCTAGTGTTTATTTATGAAGGATGAATTCCCTTCCCCCTCTATTATTCTGAGTTTCCCAACTCTGGTTCTGAGGTGCTGCCACTTTGCTGAACACCTGGCTTCTGGATCTCTCCTAAGCTTCTTTCCCTGACACCTGGGGCAATCTCTTCCTATACTGTTATGGAAAACCAAGATTGTCTGCTTTGACAGCAACTTTTGCCAAGTGAGTTCATTCATCTAAAACCTGGGATCCTTCAGGAGTCATCCGGCCATAGAGCACAGGGGTAAATTGACAAAGGACAGGCCAAAGAAGTTGAAAATGCTCCACAACATCCCCAAGCAGCAAAAAGGCTGGAACAACAGCATTTTTCACTTAGAAGCAAAATCATCAACTCTGGCTTTGAGAGAGCAGCCCCCTGGTACACAATCTCTGCAGGCAAGGGAGGCCACTGCTCTAATGCTCAGGGCACATGTTGGACATTTATTGAACCACAGACCCATCATCTCTTTCTAAGACAACTTATTTTATTTTTGAGAACCAAAGTAAATGTGGCTTCCCTAAGCCGGATTTATGATAGCCAGCATTGAGATCCTTTTTTTTTTTTTTTTTTTATAAATTGATACTTAGTAACTCAGGACTCAGTGCCTGCAAACTGCTTCCCAAGGGTTCAAATCTGAACCAATGTAACAGAGATGGCACTCAGTTACAGCTACAGAAACCAAGCACATTGGCTGTAACCATTTTATTAAGTCTCGTCAACTCTCTAAGAGTTTTCAGCAACATTTTCTCTTTCCTTGCTTTGCCGTCCCACCTGTTGAACGTTCCTAGCTCCCCTCACCTACCCTCCCACCAAGCAAAACACCAAAATTCCAGCTAAGACAGGAGCAGAATATATGCGGCAGTCTCCCCTCCGAGGACAGCTTTTGACTTTTTCCCAAAGTTATTCCACTGGCCTCTTATTCTGATATGCCCTCTACTTCCAAAATTGCAACAGGATATCAATTCCCTTTATTAGAGAAACTTCCTTATTAGTTACACAGAGTCATCGTGGTTTATTATCTGTCACACCACCCCCCTCCCAATGCTAACCTGTGCGACAGGTGTGCAAAGTAAACACAGAGGGGCATTTGAGCACAGCCACTAGGCAGCTCGCCCCCCAAGGCTCCCAGTCCCCACCTGTGAGCCCCTGCCCTGTGCAGTAAGGAGACACCGTCCATCAGCACTGCTCACCTGTTTGTAGGCATCGAGGAGGAAGCTCTTCCAGACGCAGCGCAGTCCCTCTGAGGTCAGCATGCGCCGCCACTCTCCCCGAGTGGACTTGGAGCGGCTCAACAGCAGCACCACGTGCTTGAGCAGAATGACCGAGTCATAGAGCGCCAGGAAGAGGCAGTTGGAGAAAAAAACTGGCAGAATTTGCAGTGTGATCAGCAAGTCTACGCTGAGGATGCCCATCTTCTCTGCCTCCTGAGTCAGTTCCCTTGTGCGCTCTGGTTCCCCTTCACCCTCTTATTTAAAAGGGGGGGGTGGTGATAGAAGGGGTGGGGGGGTTGGGGGTGGGGGGAGAAGGAGAAAAACTAAATTAAAAGGAAGCCCAAGTTGTCTCCTTTTTCAAAGCAGCAGAAATGGCAAGACCAAGTCCAGTCTCTCCAGCCCAGCAGTTGGAGTGTGCCCATCAATTCATTCAATTCGGCGCTGCTGCTTTTTTTTTTTTTTTTCGGGATTTAAGATGTTTAAAAAAAAAAAAAGCTGGCGTACCCGTCCCTAATCCAGTTACCCCTGTCAGAGTCCGTTAAAGACAGGCAGCTGTACTTTCACTTCCAAGCACCTATGAGACTGTGGCAGACATTGCAAAATTTTTCTTTAACTTTTCATTGTCTCTATATTCTTTAAACGTAGCCTGTTTCTTTCTTGAATTGCCTGAGACTTTTAAATGTGCTTTAAGGGTAGGTTTGTTTTTTTTTTTCTGTCTCTCTCTTTACTCCGTTTTACACTTTCTGGGCGACTTCTCCCAGTCTCACTCTCTCCCTTCTCCAAGAGCGACTGACTCCTCTTTCCCCCTCACCACCTCTGGCTTTTCCTCCTTGCTATCTGTCTGCCGTGCAAAGTGCCTCTCTCTGCAGCCAGTGAGTCTCCCTGAAGCCTTTTATACATTCCCTGGCTAATTGCTGCAATAGAGAAATGAAAGCCTAATCTTGGTAGAGATCTTGACGTCATTGAGAAAGAGGGCTTTACTTTGGCCAGGGCTGCACTGAATAGAAAAGCAAAACTCAACAACTTTTTTTTTTTTTTGGAAGGGGTGGGGGAGAGACAGTGGAATTTTGCTTTGTGATTTAAAGAGAGAGGGAGAGAGAAATTAATACCTTTGACAGCTTTCAGGAAATTCTTCCATACTTGGGGAAAAGTAATTTAACATCATGTGTAGACTGATAGGGTAATACTCTCCCTTCTGATCACCATTATCCTTAATTTCTGAAGGGTTTGGGAAAGAAAAGATCCTGGAGGGGGGCAGGTAGAAAAGAGGAAGAGTAATTACAGGTGGTTGTTGTTTAACTTCTTGGAAGATGTGAATGTTTATATGTGATCTTTATTCCACGACTTTCTTCATCAGATTTGTGACCTGGGTCTTTTAAATGTTTCTTGAGTCATGCTTTTATTTAAGAAAATGCAACACATGTTGGGAGATGGAACACTTTTAAACTGAGTGCCCTAATAATATTCCTCTGACGCTTCCTGCAAAAACTTAAGTTTTCCTCTCACTTTTATTCAAGTTTTCAATGCAAAAAAAAAGGGGGGGGAAATCCTCCTAAGGGACATGACACTTCAGGTCATCTTACCTTTTGTTTGGAAAAAAAATCTAAATGTATAGGGGATCAGAAGTAGACTTGGAAATGGCTCAGGTTGCCCCAGGGAGCACAGTTCAATGGCTGGCCTTTCCCCTTTTTTAGGCCAGGTAGCTAGACAGTGTTTTGGCAGAATGCCATGACCCCTACCTCACTCTAGCTTTCCTTGTCACTTACCTAACATGTCACCTCTAGGAATTGTATTTTCTGGGAAGAAAGAGTAATGAGAGCGGACACTGGGGTGGGGTGTAAACTTTTAATTAAAAATTAATTAGCTGAGTTTTCTAGGTACACAGAGCTGTCATCCAGCGTAAGCTCAGCGGTGGATGCAAAACCTGTGGTCAATACATTACTGTATTTTATCTACATGGCTAAAACCTGCACGATCACAGAAATAATTTGCATGCCTGTAGTAGGGGTCATGAAGTGGTGGGCCCATGGGCTAAATTCTGCATATGAACACTTGTGTTTGGTTGGCAGGAGCTTGTTGGCCTTTAAAAAAAGTAATCAAAGGAGAGTGGTGTTAGTTTCCGTGAAATCAGGGATTCTCATTCCCTTTGTTTACTGCCATCCCCGCAGCACTTAGAGCCATGCTTGGCACACAGCAAGCTCAATGAGGAGGTTCTGAAGGAATGAATGAATGGGCAGAGCACAGCCTCTGTGCTGCTCCACACTAGGGGGCGCCATTCCCATGCAACACAATGTGAATGGGGGTGCCCTGGAGTTAGGAAATGTGTCCTTGTGCAGTGCCCTCCGTAATGACACAGCCCTTGGCACGCCCTACAGCCTAATTTCTTCATTTTTATCATCAGTATGGCCCATGATGAGTTTTGGATTTGCATCCCATGGATTAAACATTTAAAGAAGGTTTCAGAGCTTAGAAAAATTAATATCAATCACATAGAAAAATTATATTTTCCCTATAACTAGCATTCGTTGTTAGCAAAATAATATCATCCATATATACAGAGAATGTAAATTTACTACATTTATCTGCTTCAATGTCTCCATGTCCTTAGGGAGAAAAACACAGACAAAGGGAGGGAGGTGACAACATGGTATTTTAACCAGTGTAGATGGGAAAAGCTACCGGGCCAGACGGAGTCTCTGCCAACAATGACAGAGGAGGTGTGGACTCAGGAAATGACGCTTCCACTTGCAGCCCAAGCCTTAAAATCTCACCCCTTCTCAGACATTCATTTTGCCCTGTTTGAATTAAACCAGCACTCCTCTGAGGTGAAGACTTTGGCAGCTATAAACCAATTCTCTCTCTCTTGCCATTTGCTATCAAGGAGGGAGGTACATTTGGAAATGACAAACTAAGGAGAGGGAATAGGAGGAAAAATCAGAAAAGTCTTTCTTTTGAAATGCAAAGTTCAAAGCATGTCCAGACTACAAATGGTTGTAAATCAGAATTATGACTCTATTGGGGGGTATTTAGTTTGTTGTTCTCTCTCTCTCTTTCTCTTTTTTTGAGGTCAAAGTCTTTGAAGAGAATTTTAAAAACAGTAAGAAGAACACAAATGGGCACATATCAATCTGGTCCTGTCATTGCTCAGACTTCTATCATTTCTCTAAATAAATGAATAAATGAATCACAAAACCGGGAACCATGGCTCTAGCAGATAGACTGCGTGTATTCTAGAAATTACATTTCTTCACAACTACCTTTTGTCATGTATGATTCACAGCTGCTCACTCCATTAATGATATAAACATTATTGTTTATAGTAAATTATTTGTTTATATTATTATTTAAGTTAAAATGTCCATCTTTGATTCATTTGTACTCATCAACTAACAAATAACCAAAAGGTGGCAGGCAGATGATGGATTTTCCCATGATATAGATGCATATGGATAAGGAAAGATTGCCAAAGCGGAGAGTCAGAGGTTGTGTTGGGTATTTTCCCTAACTCTAAATTTCCCGTTTTTTCCTTAATGACTATTTTGTGACTCCTGGTTATTAAGAATCAAAACCGTTGACAAAAGTGGTTTACTTGCAATTTAGTCCTCTAACTTGCAAAGGATATCTGGGGTTTCACATCTGTTTGTTATTGCCCCAACTCAAGCTCCTGGCTTAGATTTTGAATGATCTTTTAAAAGGCTTGGATGTCTTCTGGGTCATGTTAAGTACCCTCAGCAATCAGTAACGAGTTAAATGCAAACCAGTGTGTGGCATGTTGGTTGAAATTTCCTGTACAATGTTGCAAACAGGTTTTAAATTCCAAAGAGAAGCAGCCTACGCAAAAGGCTTTGTGCTTTTTAGTAAGTTCAGAACCGGCTGCAAAATTGTTTGACTTTTTTTTTCTCTTTCCACAGTGAGAAAGCATCATGTCCTATGGTTGCCTCCTTCTAGTTGAAAACTGACAAGCAGATGAGCAGCAATCTTGCTTTTAGTTCCCTTCTCAGCTCCTAATTGGAGACGGAAATGAGGTTGGATAAGCTGCTAACATACTTGGAGCGGGGCAGCTACCACAACTATTTCTTTATTGGTATCAAAAGAACAAAAGAGCGTCCGTATCACTCCGGGAGTTCACAGTTCACACCAGGCTGTCCTTGATTCATAGAATTTTACCTTTTTACATTCAAGTGATTTGTCAGATGCATAATAGAAAATAGGGTTTCATTTTACTGTATTAAAAATTGGTCAAATACACACCATTATACATCCATAAATGTCTGGAAAAGATATGCTGATTTTGGATTGGGGGATATAATTATTGTGCGTATCCCCCCCCCCCCCAAAGGAGGGCAGTTCTTATCAGAGAAAGGAATCACAAACTGTGCAACCTTCTGGGCCACTCTGGGTTGTGCCTGAAAAGGAGTGTTGATGCTGTGGGGTTTATACCACAACTACTGGATCACTCAAGATTCCCTGTGGTTCTACAAACACAGCCATGTGATGAGAGGAGAAGCTCAAGGGATAAATGCACAATCCCAGAGTCAATTCGGACACACCTTAAACAAAGCAACCTGCGGCTGGGCGGGGAAGACTAAGGCAGCTCTGAGCTGCGGGAGGCCACCAGCTCCTGTCCCCAGGGCCCTTCCCTTAGTCCCCTGCAGCCACTGGCAGAGAGCGCGGCTGTGGTGGTAATGGCACTCTTCCCTGGGGAACTGTTGCTGCTCTTTTATTTTCCCCAGGCCACCTACCGGTGAGACAAGGGGAAAACAAGGGATAAAGAAGGAAGGGGAAAGTCAAAATGAAGAGGAAAGGGGAGAGAAAATGGAGCAAAGGAGAAAAAGGATGAGGAAAATTTTCCATGAACTGTCTGGGGAGGCTGCCACCAAAAGGGCCAATTAATGGCAATTGTGGCGTTGCTTTTTGTGAGAGAGACAGCTGTCCAGAAACTGGATGAAAGCCACCACCTCCCTTCACAGAGGCCACAAAACAGCTGTTAGGGTGACGGCTCCATTTGCTATTGGCCTGGCCCAGATCCGCTCTGAGAGCCGAACCCCACCCACAGCCACCCAGACCTCTCCAGGTGCTGGGAGGCTCTCCGAGTGGTATGTCATTTTGAAAATAGTTCATTAACCTCTAGATCGCAGAGTCACCCAAATCTGGGGACAGTGGAGGAAGAGGGTTGTTAGGGGAATATGGGGCTAGAAGACTCTCTATAATGCATGTTCGATTCTTCAGGGAAGAAAAAAAAAAGCCCTCAGAAGAAGGAAACTGAACTCACCCTTTCTTTTCTAAAAATATGACTCAATCTCATCATTCTCCCTAAATCCTTGACCCAGTGCAATAGACCAAAAGAAACAAAGGAAAATGGTCAAAAATAGTCATCATCTCTGGAACAACTTTTCCTGCATTTGTTTCATTCCACAGCTCATAGGAAACCACCAGATGATATTAAGTTTTCAAATAAAATAGGTCATTCTTTATAAATGGCATTACAGCAGCTTTTGAGAAAAAAAAATCACTTATACATCATCTTACTTAGAAGCTTAGTATACAAACAGAGAGAATGACAAAGTATCTTAAGACACAGGCTGAGTAGTTTGTTCTCACTGGGAGTGAAGGGTGCTGCTCCTCCTCTCTCAAGAATCAGTAGATACTAATGCCCAGAGGAAAAGAACTAGCTATTCCATTCCAACCTCAGTGGAAATGGTGAAGCTAATGAGGCTAATAGAATTAACTGCAGCGTGCAAAATTCATGTTTGGTAGGAGAATAAAATACCTGCAATGAAGATAATCATACAATGAGTTACGTTACCAA
The DNA here is from genome assembly GCA_963574575.1 of Galagoides demidoff. Classification (NCBI taxonomy): domain Eukaryota; kingdom Metazoa; phylum Chordata; class Mammalia; order Primates; family Galagidae; genus Galagoides; species Galagoides demidoff. Next base: position 32,506 of record CAUYQV010184760.1, read on the forward strand.
GGGAGGGTGTGAAAAAGCTCTCAGCCACTGGTTCTCAAGGTAGGGAAGAAGAAAGCTAATAAGATCATCTCTCAAAACCTTTTTAAACCTGTGGTGCTATTAAGATAATGGTTTAGAACAAGTTATTATATAACACACACACACAACCAAGCAGAATACTGTATTCATATTGTTTTGTTTCCATTTCAATTTTGAAGACTCATTTTTCTTTTTTTGTCAGATTAAGTGAGTCCTTATGCTTTTCTGAGCGGTGGTAGATGGCAAAGTAAAGCATCAGTGTGCCTTCCAAGGACAAAATATATAAGGCATGAAATTTGAGTCTATTTTTATATCCAGTCTCGTTTATTAGATGGACACTGGGACTCTTTTATCAAGATGCAACCACTTAGCTAAATGATTATTTTCAAAATAGATGTATAAACAAATTCCTGAATAGTCACGCTCTGCTTTCTTAGGGGAATTTCCTATCATGTTTTGAAGACTATAAATCTGCCTTCCCAAAATAAAAGCAAGTACACTTTATGACGTTAGCATCAGTAATGAGCTAAATGATACATCTAAGACCTAGAAGTCCTGAGAGCAAATATCTCTGTTATTTAACACTAAAATGTTAAATAATACCAACTCACTCAGCAATTTGGTATTCACCTTTTATCTAGAGATGTCTTGTTCTGGTAGACTTCAATCATAAGTTACAAAATCTATTTCTAGGGCCACATAGGCCCATGTGACTGGAAACAAATCTCTGATTTTATTTTCTACCTATAAACTGGAGCTAAAAATGTTTTCTCTTATTCATCTCATGTTTATGGATAATATATTCAGTTTATAAGAAACAGCTTTGTTCTAAAAATAATCAATATAAAAACCCATCTTGACATCTTGTTGATTTTAATACCTAAATCAACAGATTCTTTCTAATAAAACGTTGCTTGTCTAAAGAAAAGAAAAAACCACAAAACAAAACAAAGCAAGTTCCTGGGCAGCAGGCCAGATATGACCTTTAGTATGAAATACCAGCCTGTTCTACCCCACTTGATGGAAACTCTGGATGTAGTATAACACAGGAAAGATGACTTGTCATTAGGAATACTAGGGATAGGTTCTTTGCATAAAGAATAATAAGGATCAACCTGACTATTTACCCACACTCCACCCTGAACTGAACCTGAATGAGAGCCCTCTGGAAGGAGGGAGCCCCAGAGTCAAAGGAAGCCATTTCTTGCATCTAGGAAGAATAGAAAGAAAAAGCTGCCCAAATATCCCCCACGCTGGAGAACAATTGTTTTTCGAAGAAAGGAGTAGAAAAACTTTAAAAAAAAACAAAGGAGGAAAACAGGCTGATGTTTTGATGGACAACGCACCCCTGTTAAGTTTAAGCCTTAACAAAGTTCAATACTTTGGGTACTACTGTGCATCCTCTTTAAGAGATTGTTCAAATCACCCTATGCAGAAATGTTTCCTTATTATCTTAGAACTTCGAAACTATGGACCTCAAAAGAGCTACAAAGATTGTCTTCTTATGTGAAAGGATAACTCTTCTAGAAAAAGTGAACAGAAACGTGGAGTGAGTGGATGGGAAGGCAAGAGGCAAAGCGAGAAGATGGAAGATGGGGCTGGATTTAGAAGAATGGATGTAATAAGGATTAGACTGCCTCAGTCACAATAGAGTCTATCTAAACATTAGAAGGAAATGACTCAAAGCAATAGAGATACTTGCTCTGAGGAGCTAGAGACCTTAGATTTGTGTGTTACTTAGGTCACGGCTAATGCAAAAGTCATAAAGTGGGCTCAGCTCCCATAGCACAGTGGTTATGGTGCCAGCCACCTACACCGAAGTTGGCAGGTTTGAACCCAGCCCAGGCCAGCTAACCAACAATGACAACTGCAACAAAAAATAGCCAGATGTTGTGGCAGGCACCTGTAGTCCCAGCTACTTGGCAGGCTGAGGCAAGAGAATCGCTTACACCCAAGAGTTTGAGGTTGCTGTGAGCTGTGATGCCACAGCACTCCACCAAGGGCAACATAGTGGGACTGTGTCTCAAAGAAAAAAAAGCCATAAAGTGTATTGTTTTTATTTTGAGAAGGCAAATTTAGAGTCTTTAAGGATGCAGAGGTTAATTCAATCAAAGGATATAAAATTAGAAGTCAGTGGGCAAAATATTTCTCTCTTCTATTAATGTAAGTACCTCCAGTGAAGAGGGATGGGATATGTGAGAAAAGGAACAGGAAAAAGCCAGCAGACTTCTGCTTAAATCAGCTCAAAATCACTCACAGGATTAGCCATTGCAAGTCACTTATTCAGCTAACCATCCACATACATTTCCTGAAACCAACAAAGAGCTAGTCATTATGCTGGTGTCGAAAATGATCCCTGATCTCAAAAAATTAGAGTCCAGGAGAAAACAGACATGTAAACTCAGAAAGGCAACACAATGTTATGAGTGGTATAATAGAATCGCAGTGGTCAGTAGGGTATAAAGAAAGAATTTGCCAACTCTGCGGGAGTAAGAGTCAAGAAAGGGTTAATGGGTTAAAGAAACTACATGGGCTCAACCAAGTATAGTGTCGTAAAGTCAAATTCATGGAACATGTGTAAAGCTAGGTTTTCATATAATCTGTGCTTACAGTATTTTATCATAAATCTACATAGAGGAACTTACATGTATTTTTTTGATCTGAGAACATATAAGTTCAGACCATAAACTTGATCCTAGGAAAAGTGGTACATACCTCCTTGGTGAATATCTCCATGGTCACCTTCAAAGTACTCCCCTTGAATATCTGGTGACCACAGTGATGTGGAGCAATGAGACAGGTAGCACTTTTTCTAGAATTAGTTTGTGAATTTCACTGATAGGCCTCGTATGATGAAATCTCTGATGGCCATTCCAGAAAAAGAGATCCAAAATGGCTTTGAAAGGTGGATTAGCAGCTGGCCTCGGTTCATAACTTCCCAAGGGTTGTACTTTGAAGGAGACTGTGGTGATACTTAGGAATGAGGCTTGGAGCACTTTTTCTAGGATGAAGTTCTATGGGCTTCATTGTCTGATCTCGTAAGGTATTTATGAATGCATAACCTTCTCTCAATAAACCTAAGGTTGTTACAGATGAACAAAATGGCAGATATTTGTTAAAGTTTTGTTTTTGACAGACTCTCTGAGTAACAGCAAGGAACAGGGATCTGACTATATACTTTTTTTCCTGTTCAATTGACACTAAATTAGTAGTGTAAGTTCAATCGGTATTAGCAACTGAATGTTACGGGTATAGCTCGGAAACTAAGAAGCAGTTCTTGGCAATGCCATGCACTCTGGTTAAAGAATACATCAGCAATAAGGTTAGTAACAGATCAAGTTCTAGTTCTCCACAAAAATAGTTGTATAATATTGAGCCATTCCTTTCATTTCTGAGTTGTTCAGGTACCTCACCAAGGCACGCTCGTAAAACCACACCAAGAATCAAAATTAGTTACTAGATAATATTGTCAACTTTGGAACATTTATGCTGCCATGGGGGAAAAAAAGATAGGCCTACTCACTCAGAATGACTCTAACCCAAATTTCTATTCTTCCTTTCTCCTTAGTCTATACCTCAGAGTATCTCTCTTGCTTCTTTATTTGTGATGTTTATTAGCTTTGTCCTCTCATGACAGACCACCTTGACCTTGACATTGGAACTAGGGTTAGAGATGTTGAGCACATTTACTTGTTGGGGAACTGTCTGAGCCATCTTAAGAAAAACATCGAAATCGAGATTTTTATGAAAATAGGAAAAATTGATAATATACACAGCCGGTGGTATTTGTGCACAATGAATATTCTTGTTTCCTTCCATACCTAGAGTGTAAATTCCTGTTGGAAAACAGTTAAATCTCGAGACTTAATAAAAACTTTTTATTATGGAAAAATTCAGACATAGCAAAAGCAGTGTGATGTATACAGAGAACCAGCTTCAACAAATATAAGCTCATACCATTTTTGTATCCTGGTACGGCCTGGCATGATGAAATCTCTGCTGGCCATCTAACCCCACACACTTCCCCATCCCACATGTAATTTTAAAGAAAGTTCCGGCGAAGTTTTTTATTTTTCCCAAAACCGCTATAATTTTATTTTTTGCCTGCAGAAAGTATCATATAAATTAGCTAGCTAATTGATTTATTCCCTTGTATCTACCTCTTTTGCTCACTTTTTGGCAATCATCTGTCAAGCTGCTAAGAAATAAATGGAAAACAGAAATTTCTCTCCATCATTTCCGAGCTAGAAACCAATCTTTCGTCTGAGTACCTCCATGCTGCAGTGTTAGGTATTTTTTAAAACGGCATAGAGAGATAATAAAACTGTAACATTTTTCATAAATTATGGAACCACAGTCATTTTCCTTTTTGCCCGTATTCATGTTTAATGGTATGCAGTACACATGCTTACTCTGAGTAAGATTGCTTTTTAAATTATGAGGTGGTCTCAGTTTACTCATTGACATCCATTCTGAAATGCAATGTACTGCAAGGTATGGCATGAAACCAGGCCAGAAGAAATCGACGGTTCTGATAAAACAGAAGCAGAGGAGAACAGTCCACAGAGGTTATTAATACTCACCTATTGTGTTTCTTTCTTTCTTTTTTTTTTTTTTTTTTGAGACGGAGCCTCAAGCTATCCCCCTGGGTAGAGTGCCATGGCATCACAGCTCATAGAAACCTCCAACTCCTGGGCTCAAGTGAGTCTCCTGCCTCCGCCTCCTAAGTAGCTGGGACCACAGGCACCCACCACAACACCTGGCCATTTTTTGGTTGCAACCATCATTGTTGTTTGGTGGGCCCGGGCTGGGGATTCGAACCCACCACCTTGGGTGTACGTGGCTGGCGCCTTAGCCGATTGAGCCACAGGCGCCGAGCCACCTACTGTGTTTCTTAATGTGAAGTTTCTCTTAGCAAAACTTCCTTGATATAAGAAAACCATGCAATTTACCATAAAAACAAATATATCAATATGAAACTTAACTTCTTGATGAACTCCATAATAATAGATCCATGTACTTTACTCTCTGCAGTCATTCCCCTTCCTGAGTCATTGAACTTAACCCACGGATAATAATCTGTTCCATTAGAGATCTGGTATCTTCTCAGCTACTTACCATTCCAGAACAAGCCTAGACCCAAAAGGCAATGACTGAACGTTTTGGAGGTTTTTATGGAAAACATAATACCCTTCCCCATATCACCAAACACAAAGAGATGGGCAGAGGGCAGGAGGGGAGAAGTGTGTGCTTGGATTTGATTCTCTGCCTCCTCTCCAACAGAAGCTATCAAATTGTACCTGATGCTATAATCATGTAGCATGCTTGCATATGCAGGTACATTAAATTTTTTTAGGTGTGCTTTGCTCTACTGAAAAAAATTCCAATAATAAATCTCAATATAGGAAAATGATTTTCTTTCCGTACACTCTATAAAAATGCCAGGGCAATATGCTTTCTGTGATCAGATAGCAAAGAACTAAACATTGAGTGATACCCAACTTTATGAGACACATAAAAATAAAATAAAAATGGGTAAGGAGATAAGGGTTTAAAGAGATAAACACCGTCAAACAGAAATGATTACAAAGTCTGCAATGATCTGCATTTCTCATTGTTTTCTGCACCCGGCTTTTCCCACTCTGAATTTCTTTTGCTCATTTCCCTTCTTTTAATAATGTATCCTCCCATAATCATTGACATAAAAGTAAAGGATGTGAAACAAGACTCAGTTTATATATTGGAAGAAATATAAATTGAGTGGAAATGAAAAAAAAATTCTATATTCTCGAATGTTTTATCTAACTACTTTCATTTAATAGCTCTGAAAAACTGAGCTCCTTCACGGGGGTATTGTTTACCTTGTACCCTATGAAACCACCCCATTCGACCTTGCCTGCCCACAAAAACAACAATTTCATAAGGTTTAACTACTTGCTGTCTCCAGTAGCAAAAGGTCTACAGACTGTCATTGCAGCACTTGAGCTTTGGATGGTTATTTCATGGTAAAATGCATAGAGAAAAATAGAAGTATTATTTTCATTGGTTTATCCTGGACATTGTTATTTAAACTTCTATTCGGAGATTGTATCCTATTAATAATGAAAACCCACCTAACATTATTTTCAGTCTGGCTCATCAATGACTGTGTAATTACAATCGGCCTGATGTAGCCACTGGAAGAAATGACATACCGACCCATTAGTGTGTATGACAGACAATATAATGCCTTCTTCAAAATGACTAAATGTATCTTAGAATGTAGAGTGTCCATGTGTATAAAACCTGGTAAAACCCTGGGCTGGAAATGGTTTTCTAGACAATATTTTGTTTTGTTATGCACAAATACGATGTGTTCATACTACAATAGTGATGGGGGGGGAAGGGACAAATTTTAGAGCTAGAAAGGTGACATGAAATAGAAACTGACTCCGCTAAATTTATATTAGGTATGGTGCTCAATTCAGCAGAAAAGGCCTTCTGTTATAATCTAAAAGTTTAATATTTTACTTATATCCATAAATAGTTGAAAAGAGGAATCAAACATTTTAGAGTTCTAATCTCTTCTCTGAGCGAGTAATATATCTCTACCACCAAGACTGTTATTCTTAAGGGACTCTTTTGTGAGACTTGGTTTCTGAGTTGCCTGTTTAATCTGGGGGTTAGTTTAGTTAGGCTGTTCCTGTTACAGACAGAATTAAATAAACTTCACACAGCAGATGAAACACATTCTTTGGACACTAAAGTACTACTTTATTTCTGTGACCCACTTTAATTAAATGTATCGAAACAAAATAAATAGTAAAGAAATATGGGTTATATATCACAGGTGACCAAGCCGGTACTCAATTACCTTCTCACAGAGCCTCCTTTCATAATAACCATAATACCCAAGCAGACACACCAACAAGTAATGATTGCTGACACTTATTCAGAACTTATTAGGTACCAATCAGTCTTCTAAATGTTTTAATAGCATTAAGGCAAGATGTTAATCTTCATAACAATCTATGGCTAAGTACCATTATTAGGCTCATTTTGTAAAAGATAAAACCAAGACACAGAAAAGGGTAAATCAGGTTGCCAAAGGTGAATCACAAAATTCTAATCCTGGAAATGCCAGTGAAGCAATCAACTAGTTTATCCCTCAATTTGTATGGTAGGCTAAAAAAATTCTTCCCCCTGGTGGCGCCTGTGGCTCAGTGAGTAGGGTGCCAGCCCCATATACCAAGGGTGGAGGGTTTGAACCTGGCCCCAGCCAAACTGTAACAACAACAAAAAATAGCCAGGCATTGTAGCAGGCACCTGTAGTCCCAGCTACTCGGGAGGCTGAGGCAAGAGAATCACTTAAGCCCAGCAGCTGGAGGTTGCTGTGAGCTGTGACGCCATAGCACTCTACCAAGGGCAACAAAGTGAGAGTCTGTCTCTAGAAAAAAATTCTTCCCCCTGCCTACAGAAGATAATGAGCCTTAATTCCTGAAACCCTTAAGTGTTACCTTATTTGGAAATAGGGTCTTTGCAGATGTGATCATGGTAAAGACCTTAAGATGGGGAAATTATCCTGGATTACCTGCAGGTCCTTAATTGCCATCTCGTAAGTCCTCTAAATGGAAACAGAGGTCAATTTCTCACACACACCACACACACACACACAGGAGACAGCAGTGAGAAGATGAAGCAGATCAGGATTTGAAATACTGGCTTTCAAGACTGGGGCCACGTGGTTCACAAGCCAAGGAATACCAGCAGCCACCAGGAGCTGAAACTCGAGCCTCTGGAGGCAGCACGACCATAAAGATACCTTGATTTGAGCCCAGTGCTACCGAATTTAGGCTTCTGGCCTCCAGAATGGGGAAAGAATACATTTTTATAGTTTCACACCAACAAGTTTGTGGAAATTGTTGTGGCAACTGCAGGAAACTAATATGGGCTGCAATTAGAATACTTAAACTGTCAGACATAAAATAAATATTCCTATTCTGTAAAATCTCTAAAGAAGACAGTTTGGATTTTTCCCTCAGTAATGCACTATCATATTTGGCCACTGAACTCTGGGGAAGTATCCCTTCTAATTAATAAATCATGTATTTCCTTTTGCTTTGCCTTTTTCAGAAACAGGTATCAGCTTTTTTTTTTATTTTTTATTTTTTTGGCCAGGGCTGCTTTGAACCCACCACCTCCGGCATATGGGGCCGGCCACTCCTTTGAGCCACAGGTGCCACCCAATATCAGCTTTATTTTTTATCCCGTCTGACAGGTCTCCCTATTCTATGTGATTTCATATCGTAGTTACATTTCAGAGGCTGAATGATACTTATTCATTTAATCTATTATGGGACCAATTTCTGGTATTACTACCATCTTTCTAGTTTTCCTATAATCTCCCCATTATAGTTGTGAGGTTCAAAAATGGTCCCAGGATTCAAATAAGCTGATTTTTTTTTAAGATCTAAATATAAAGGAACAACTAAGATACATACTGAATGAGGTAAGTGTGTTATGTGATTTGCAAAATTAATATCGGATCATTAACTCAGAAGCAATTATATTAATTCAGTCAAAAATCCCTCTAACAGTCCCATCATTACATATCCCAGATGCATTCCTAGCAAGTCCAAGACATTGCTTTCAGTCTCCCAAACAGACTGCCAAGAAATAGTTAAATAATATCTTCTGTGATTCCTGTACTTTGAATTTAATCTATAAGGTTATACAACAAACTAAAATAACAAATATTTCCTCAGTAAGGGTAAACAAGACTTTTGCCTGACAATAAATACAAGGGACCCCACAACCTCTAGTTTATTTATGAAAATTATTAATTTACAGATACACTCACTTACCCAGAGCTCTCGCTGAGTTTACACCAACCTAACTGACTCCTCTGAAACAGCGACTACATCACTCTATGAAAGAATGACCAACAGAAGGGAGGATATCCACCCCAACCCATTTCTCTAAGTGAAAATAAAAATAGAGTTCAGCACAAAAAAACAACAAAAAAATAGAGTTCAGTAATCAGAACCTGTTTTACTCAAGCCAGTTAATGTAGCCATCATGAACAGTGACACAGGAGCTGGGAGCTCTTCATAGAAAGGCAGCCCATAAAACTTTTCAACACATCATCGTCAGAAAGATTTCACTCTTTCTAGTTTGGGTGCACTATTTTAGACCAGGGTTTCTCCAGCTGGGCACTGTTGATATTTGGAGCTGGATGATTCACTGCTGCAGGAGGCTGTCCTGTACTCCCTAGAATGTCTAGCAGTCCACATATCCCCAGTCTAGCTCCACTAGATGCCAGAAGCACCACCTCACCCCTCGACCAGACATGACTATCAAAAATATCTCCAATATTGTCAAATGTCCCCTGGGGAACAGAATTGCCCCCAGTTGCAAACCACTATTTCAGAGCCCTCATTAATACTAATCAGGACCACAAATTGGCTGAAATGGAATCAGCTGGAGGGGGAAAAAAAAAAAGCACAGAACTAAGATCTCTTTTACCTGGGTCTTGCTGGTCTCTTTTACGTTGATCTTGCTTTAAAGAAAATAATCAAGTCATACAGTCATACAGCAAGCTAATGAGGACGGCCTTTAACAGAGAGACTTCCTTTAAAAGAGTAATTGCGGGTTTATTTTTAATCCGCACATTTTAAAACTGATTTCTGGGTCCAAGGACAGTTGCTCACGGCCCTTATCTCTTCAACAGCTCTCACTTTAGGTTTCTGGCAATGAGAATTTTAAAGCCAATCCTTGATTTATATGAATTATCCTGAAGCTCAGGACAGGTGTGCGTACAGGGCAGTTCTATTTATATATGTATCTGGAGCAATGTTCCTGCATTAGACATGAGCAGTTTCACTAATTTAAGTGGCCAATAGGCACATTTTTAATTCCCTGAATCTTTTAGGAGTGGCGGTAAAGGGAAAAAGGGACTTAGGAAAAGGCCAACTGAGATAACTCTTGCCTGCTTTCACCCCAGGAAAAGATCTTTATTCTTTCTATAGCAGATAATACTAAGTTATATGGTCATGGGGTTGCAATAAGATATCACAACTTTTAATAGAAATAAAAAGTAGTCAAACTGATTTTCTACCTTTTTTTTCAAAATAATATAAAAACTGTATAAGCACACAAGTTTTTAAAACATTCTGTCAATGGAATAGATTTCTGCTAGAATGATGAAGTTTCTACTTATACTGTGATTTCTCTGCGAATCATGTGAATACTTGATATTTTTAATAATACTGGGGTTACAAGAAACTTCTCTAGATCCAGATTTCATTTATTTTACCATCAAAAAACTACAACCCCGATGTCAGATGTAAATAATCCTCACAACCCCCAAAGATTGCCCACTGTAGTCTTGCTCGGGTCACCAAGTGAGCACAAAGCTTAATGGCTGGCTTTCATTTCTGATCCACTCAGCCAGCAATTCATTTCTGCCCATCCACAAAGATCATGCATGTGTGAACACACATGGGCATGCATTTATTGACATTATTTTTAATCAGACATCATCACACAGGCAAAGATGTCACCCTCCTGTTCCTGGCATTACGGCCACTCCCTTCTAAGGCAAAGCCCTGCCCCAACTCCTGTACCAGCAAGTCAAGGGTTTCTTCTGAGGATCTTTTTTACCCTCATGCAAAAGGAGCTCAGAAGTTGTGTGGACTGAAAGTGGATGGGGCCAGTTCTTTCTGTCATGGATGCATTCCTGCCCCTCCTTCTGATTAAGTGTTTTGTTCTTTTCACTGAGGGAGTTTTAGTGGATGAGGAAAGCTACCCTTGAATTGTCATCTCTTAAGTGACTGTTGACAGTGCTAATAGTTCAAGCACTGGTTGATTGATGAGGCTGTCCCAGCATAAGAGGCTGGCAATCTTTTGTCATTGCAAGGATCAGGCAAGAAGTTTCACCTGCCAAAACTCTGGCATCCTTCCTCCTCCTCCCACTCTGGCCAAAGAGTGAGAGAGGAAGGCTGTTGCTACTTAAAATAGAAGTTTCCTGGGCTTTGAGTTGTGTTGACTTTGCAGATCTAAGGACTTTGACTTGCCAATTGGGAGATTCCTCCACCAGTTCTTGGTGAATAATGTAGTACACAGAAGAACACAGGGGTGAATCCAGGTTTTATGGGGCCTAATGCTTCTACTCTTTAGGGAGCCCTCTCTATGGAAAAGAATACATAGCAAATACTATGTCACACAAATATTAGGTATAAAAGTGTATATTATTCAGACTGTGAAAAGAAATTGTAACTAATTACAAATTTTAAGAGGTACCACAAACACCACAAAATCCAGAAAAATAACACAGTATTTTTTTTTTCTTTTTATGGAATGGTAACTATGTACATTAATGCACTTCTGGGGTACAGTGTGGGCTTTTCACACACAATCTGAAATACTTTCATCAAACTGGTCAACACAGCCTTCATGTCATTTTCTCAGTTATTGTTTTAAAACATTCACATTCTGCTCTTAGAAAGATTCACTTATACCCCTATAAGATAAACCTCAGAAGTGATCCCTCCAATCCTCCTCTCCACCCATTCCCCCAACACAGTATTTTTTAAATTAACTACGTGATACCTTTCTTGTATGTTTGTTTGTTTGTTTGTATGAGACAGAATCTCGCTATATCACCTAAGCTGGAACGCCATGACCTCATCCTAGCTCACAGCAACCTCAAATCCCAGGCTGAAGCAATCCTCCTGCCTCGGCCTCCTGAGTAGCCTGCTACCTAGAAATAGTTTTTCTATTTTTAGTAGAGATAGGATCTTGCTTTGCTCAGGTTGGTTTTGAACTCCTGACCTCAAGAGATCCTCCTGTCTCAGCCTCTCAGAGTGCTAGGATTATAGGCATGAGCCAGTGCACCCTGCCTCAAATTTCTTACACTTTGTAGCTATATATTCTTTGATCCTTTCTTCATAATACAATAATGCTGTCATGTAATTTTCAACAGAAAGAAAAAAGGTAATAGTTTCTGTAAATCTACAAATAGAAATAAAACATAATTATTATTGATTGTTTAGCTTTCAACTTTATAACCTTTATAAAGGCAATGCAAAATGTTTGGAAAGATATTAAATTTTCTTTTCTATGAAGTTATAAATACTGATTTTTCAGTGATGAACTTCTGATTTTCTACATTTCCACCATATTTTTCCTTTCCAACCAAATTTCTTAGTCTTCTGGAAACCTTGCTATCACCTATCAGGCAATTTGTCAGAAGAGGCCATATTTCTAGAAGAATCCCTATGTCAGAATAGTTAGTATCATATTAGCTATGTAGTGACTGTAAATCACAGATGTCCTGTTAAGTCTAACCTAAATGCCTTTCAACTGAGATATCTACTGCTGTCCCACACCACTGAACACAAAAAGCATGAAGGAGCCAAAGTCAGAAGGCAAAGAGATAGCTGTTTCAATCAACTGTGTTTAAAATACCTCCTGTTTGTGAATTTTGCAAAAGGGTATGACTATGTAAACATATTGCAAATCCTGACAACTAGGTTTGCTAGCATCACCAGAAATCAGCCTTAGAGAAAACAGTAAAGTCTGTGCACCTTGTCCAAACACTCTTATCCCTCCATTAATAGTTCACATACTTACCAAGTCCTTTTGCCGCAAAGTGACTAGCAAGAAAGGTAGTTAGGTAAATTTGGCCAGAAAGTTTTTAATACTGTAATGATCATACTAAGCAAATACTTAGGATCAAATGCACAGGATCTCATGGAAAATAAAGACGTGGATACAGAGCCGTTGGAGGAATAAGTGTACAAAGATAACTTAATTCTGTACACATCGATTTAAGTGAGATATCAGGTTGGGTTAGGGTTAGGATTGTTAGGGTTAGATCCAAGCATTGTGTTAGAGATATGAAACCTGGACTTTGCCTCTGAGAGGTCTTCATCTTGAGGATAATATATGAATTAAAGAAATATGTTCTCTCACCCAACCCCAGTGAGAATGGCCCACATCACAAAAATCTCAAAACTACAGATGCTGGCATGCATGTGGAAAGAGGGGAACACTTTTACACTGCTGGTGGGACTGCAAACTAATACCACCTTTTTGGAAGGAAGTATGGAGAATCCTCAAAGAATTCAAACTAGACCTCCCATTTGATCCTGCAATCCCATTACTGGGCAGCTACCCAGGAAAAAAAAAAAAATCATTTCATCATAAGGACATTTCACTAGACTGTTTATCACAGCTCAATTTACAATTGCCAAATTGTGAAAACAACCTAAATGCCCACCAATCCCAGAATGGATTAATAAGCTGTGGTATATGAATACCATGGAATACTATACAGCCACTAAAAAGGATGGAGACTTTACATCTTTTGTATTAACCGGGATGGAGTTGAAACACATTCTTCTTAGTAAAGCATCACAAGAATGGAGACGCAAGAATCCAATGTACTCATTCTGATATGAGGACAATTGATGATCTAGTACATGAAAGGAGGGAGGGGGTTGGGGATCAAAGTGTGTGACAAATCTCTTAGAGGTGGGACACAAATATAAGAGGGACTTTATCTAACAAATGCAATCAGTATAACCTGATTCTCTGCACCCTCAATGAATCCCCAACAATATAAATCAATAAATAAATATGTTCTTACTTAAAAATGCATGAAATCACAAAAGAAAAAAAAAGCTCTAAGAAAAGATAGTTAAATTTTAACTGATCTTCCTTTGGAGGAAGGATAATTACAGCACATAATAGAGGAAACCACGGAAGACTGTCTATAGATTTTAGTATATTACTGAAGTTTTACTACAGACAACCGTACATAGAAATTATTATCAATCAAATCAAAAGGCAAAAAATGAGCTGGGGAAAATGTCCCACATATTTATTACACATAGAGGGAAAATGTAATTTCTAAAGAATTATTTAGCCAGGAAAAGATCTATCAATCCAATAGAAAAGTAGGTAAGAGATATGAATAAGTAATTTGTCAAAGAAAGATATGACCAAAATAAACATATGTACACATTTTTAAACAAACAGTAACTTAAAAATATAAATTGAACCAATGAAATATTATTTTTCAGTAAGAATCTTTTGTTTTGAAGACAAATTAGTCCTGCTGAGGGCATGTTAAAAGAATGATTTTAACACATTCTTAATGGGAATTTCAATAAATATTGTAATAGTTTAAATAATGGCCCCTGAAAATAACTGGTACAAAATTATTAATATTTCTGAACAAATACTTTCTTTTCTTGAGACAGAGTCTCACTCTATTGCCCAAGCTGGAGTGCCCTTGCATCAGCCTAGCTCACAGCAACTTCAGACTCCTAGGATCAAGGAATCCTCCTGCCTCAGCCTCTCAAGTAACTAGGACTAAAGGCATCTGTCACAACTCCCAGCTAATTTTTCTATATTTAGCAGAGACAAAGCCTCACTCTTGCTCAGGCTGGTCTCAAATGCTTGAGTTCAAGTGATCCTCTGCCTTTATTTCCCAGAGTGCTAGGATTACAGGCACAAGCCACTGCACCCATCCGTATTTTCAACTAGCTAAACTTTTTATTACCATAGGTATTTTAGTTTTTATTTATTTTTATTTTTTAATTAATTATTTTGTATTAAATCATAACATT
>CAUYQV010184763.1:0-13131 GCA_963574575.1 Galagoides demidoff
AACTGAGAAAATGACATGAAGGCTGTGTTGATCAGTTTGATGGAAGTATTTCAGATTGCATGTGAAAACCCCACACTGTACCCCAGAAGTGTATTAATGTACATAGTTATCATTCAATAAAAAAAGTAAAAAAAAAAAAAAATCATAAGTTTTCATCCGCATTTACTAAGTCACAGATATGCTTCTTCCTGTTGCTGTTAAAGCTTCAAATTTATGTTATTCACCTCTAGTGTGATATCAGTGAGAGAAAATAAACCACACAGCCATTTTTTGTCTTTAATTATTAAATATTTGTCAAAAATTTCTTATTTCAGGAAAAAAATCTTCAATTGGAATTAACAGAACAATATTTTTTTAAAAGAAGTCTTTCACAATGCAGTGAGCACTGGCAATTCAAGATCATTAGATTCCTAGTCTTCTGCTTCTCTCGACTTCTCCAAACTTGCAATAACTCACAGTGTACACTTACATATACTGAACAAATGTACTCGTGAGACATTTTGAAAAATATGTCTCAGAAAACTGAACACATACATCACATGTATCATAGAACAGAATCAAAAAATAAAGAAACAAAAGTTATTATTTCAAAACTCTGATATACTAGAACATGTTCATCATGATAGAAATTAATCATTCACATTTGCTTAAATTTTCCTTTGATGATATGAAAGATTCAAAATTACCTATGCCATGCAGTTGAGAAACAACTTGTCTATCGATGGAAATACCACTTTTGAGACAAAAGGTACCCATAGTGCCAAATAAATGTCATCTCTTCCATTACAAAATGCAACTAAAGTGTAAAGAAAGTGCTTTTAATTTTTCCAATTTAGATTATTTGATCATTGATACTGTTGGAGAGGTCTTGTTCATGAAGTAACTATTTGGTGGCTTAGTTGTTGAATTATTGACATTTTACATTTGTAAAACATCCTTCTAAGGCTTTTCTTCAAGTTTTTTTTTTTTTTTTTTTTTTAGAGACAGAGTCTCACTTTGTTGCCCTTATTAGAGTGCCATGAAGTCACAGCTCACAGCAACCTCTGGGCTTAGGCGATTCTCTTGCCTCAGCCTCCCAAGTAGCTGGGACTACAGGTGCCCGCCACGACACCTGGCTATTTTTTGGCTGCAGTTTGGCCAGGGCTGGGTTTGAACCCGCCACCCTCGGTATATGGAGCCGGTGCCTGACTCACTGAGCCACAGCGCCGTCCTTCTTCAAGATTTGATAACAAAAGTTTCATATCCGAAATAACTCCTTTTAGATTTCTCCCTGTAAAAAAAATTATTTTCTTTTTCATAGAAAAATATAAGCCTTTTGATACCTGGCCATAGTTATAAGGTCATATTTGGGTAAACATTCTAATATTTTTCTTATGTGGCTAGCCTCTGAATTTTGATATTAGGCAACTAATTTTGTGAATTGTTTTTTTGCTTTTGATGTTGAAAGAAAAGTTATCAAATTCACTGTATATTTGCTGAAAATGTTTTTAAATATTATCTATTTCATTATCGTAAAAATTTTTTTCATGACAGCTTTTTCTGTCAAAGCAAATTGTAATGGACATTCATTGTGGAATCTGACATATCTTCTTCCAGTTTCTCTCTCTCTCTCCTACTCTTCTGGGAGTAGTGCTGGCTTCTGTAACTCTTGATTGTACATCACAACCACATTTTGAATCTAAAAATATATGTCCATACTTGTTTTCACACTAGAAAATTTTTTTCCCTTTTATTAAGTCATATACATATAGATCATGAATACATTTATGCTTCTGTGGGGTACAGTGTGTTGATTTTTTTTATACAATTTGGAATTGCTACATCAAACTAATTAATATAGCTTTCACTTCATTTACTTAATTATTGTGTTAAGATATTTATGTTCTATACTTGGTAAATTTGACTTGTACCCTTACAATAAGCTCCATAGGCATGGTCCCACCGTTTACCCTCCCTCTATCAAACCTCCTCCATCCCCTCCCATCCCCTTTCTCTCCTTCTTTCTAGGCTATAGTTGTGATTTATCTTTCATAAGAAAGTGTGATTAATTATAAATTGGTTTCATAAAAGTATTAAGTACATTTGATACTTTTTCTCCCATTCTTGAGATACTTTACTAAGAAGACTATTTTTCAGCTCCATCCATGTAAACATAAAAGAGGTAAAGTCTCCATCTTTTTTTTAGACAATTAACTTCATTACATTAGAATAAAAATTAAAGTATACCCCTCAAATTACCAATTACAGTTAAACGGATATTGTAAATTCTGCTGTCTATATTAGCAATTACAGTATTACATCAATGCTTAGAAAACATATTTGGAACTAGTTCATGGATACTGATGGGATAAATAGGGTATTATTTGTATTACTGGGAATGAGGAAAATGCCTTCATTCATGCTCAACCCCATACACATTGCAGTCCAAGATCTTACATGACACAACAATCAAAGTAAAATATAGTCCTACCAAAAAAAAAGTTGTGTTTAAGAGAAAGATCTTTTACACTATTTCAGATTCAAAATTCAAATATTAATTAATTAAAATTAAATAAAATAACAAACTCAATGTCTCAGCCAAAGGGGGCAGCAGGTGGTGTGTGGGCTACCCTTAATGGTGCAAGATTACTGATTAAATGTGATATTAATGTCCATGTTACACAGCATAAAAACATTTAGGAATTGAATTTGATATCTTAACACCATGGATGAAATAAATATGTCAAAAAATGCTACAAATGCATAAAGAAGACATCACAAAAGAATTGAGACTTTAACTAGTATTACACATTTAAAGGCTAAAAAGAACAGGGAAGGGCATTCTAAACAGGTAAATAATGGCTCAAAACAAAGCACAGATTTTTCTTAGACTCGTTCTGTAAGAAAAATCTAGGAAGTTACATTAAGGTCAGAAACAGTAATTCTTCTGGACCAGGAATAGACATTACCCAATAGGAAATGTTAAACTTTGGAGAATTGTAAATAAGAAAGTTAGCATGAGAGACATGTTTTAGGAAGACTCATCTGGCAACAGAGAGAACAGTGCATCAGTGAAAAAGAAATTAGAAAAATATCACTATAATTAAATCAGAGTCAGGCGATAAGGATCTGGATTATGGCAGTTGGAACTGAAAAGAAAGATAAATGTGAGCAAAACATGACAAAGAAAGTCTCATCAGGGCTCAGTTGAATATAAGAAAAGGGAGTAATAAAAATGCAGGCTAAGTTTTTCATACCTTATGAAGAGATTGGTTTATAAGTATCTTTGTATGTCTTGTAAAGAATTAATCAAAATTATTTGTGTATTTTTCTTTCTCTTCCTAACAAAGTGAGAATTCAAATATAAAGAGAAACCATGGCTACACACATACTCAAAAAGTACAGTAGTGTAAATGGTTGGAATGGTGAAGTTTTAAGAGCCCAAGCATTTTATAAGAAATTAAGAAAGGGAAAAAGAAAGGTGGCTCAGAAGTAGTCTTGAAAAATTCACACATTTCAGGAATTAAAAGAGGAAGAAAAGTAAGAAAAATGAGTGAATCAGAAAAATGCTAGGCCAGCACCCCAACTGGGAAAAAAATGTCATGAAAAGGAAAAAGTGTTAAGAGTTTCTAAAAGGCAGCTCAGCACCTCTAGCTCAGCGGCTAGGGCGCCAGCCACATACACCAGAGTTGGCAGGTTCAAACCCAGCCCAGGCCTGCTAGATGACAATGACAACTACAACAAAAAAATAGCGGGGCATTGTGGCAGATGCCTGGAGTCCCATCTACTTGGAAGGCTAAGGCTAGAGAATTGCTTAAGCCCAAGAGTTTGAGGTTGCTATTAGCTGTGATACTAAAGCATTCTACCAAGGGTAACATAGTAAGACTCTATCTCAAAAAAAAAAAAAAAAGAATTTCTAAAAGGCATATAAATTAGAAGCTTATGGTTTCATTTCCTTTGACTCTAGTTTTAGTTTCTTCTCTTTTAACAATATTGGCTAATATCTGTCTGCCCTGTCAATCTTTTCATATATAAACCTGCATACATTCCAGTTTGCCAATAAACATTGTACTTTCTTTTAATGAATAAAAAGTAATCTCTTCAACTCCAATCTTAAACTTTAAAGGTAAATAAAAAATTTTATACACGCTGTGCTTCATGAAAAAATTCTAAATTTTCACCAGCAAGTAGTATAAAAATACCTTGAGAGTAGAAAATATCTTTTTTTTATTTTCCACATGTCTTTCAACAAACCATGCACTTAGAAATTCATTAGTAAATACTTCATTAGTTACCTGAGAGGAAATAAAATTAATTCCTGAGCTAAACAAAAATTATTTGTATATGAGAAGCAATACCTAAATACATGCATCCTGAAAAAATAACATCACCATTAATTTCTGGGCTTTTTCCTTTTTTAAATTTTTTCATTTGTTTCTCATTAGCTTCTGAAGGAGAATGTGCAATTTTGCCAACCATTTGGGCCCACATCATTTTTATTCTAAATGATACCACATGATGCTAAACCAATAAATATAGCACCTAATATTTATCTGGCATTTAAATTTTAATTCTATTTTATTCTACAGCTATTTTACAAATGTTTAAAGAGTCCAAGAAAAAGACTGAATTCAATTAAACAGTAAATTCACCTTGAAACGCAAAAAAAATGCAATAATACTGAAGTATATAAAAATTACTTTATACCTGGTAAAATAAAATTATATAGTATATGAGTGAGTACATTCTCTAAGAGTGACTCAATTTTTTTTTTTTTTTTTTTTTTTTTGCAGTTTTTGGCCGGGGCTGGGTTTGAACCCACCACCTCTGGCATATGGGGCCGGTGCCCTACCCTTTTGAGCCACAGGCACCACCCACAATTATATAGTATAAATGGAGAAATATAAATCAGGATATATGTATGTAAAAATAATACACATATAAAGCATCTCCAATTATGTATGGGCCAATGCTAAAATGACAACACCCTTTTTGTTTAAGTATTGGAAGAGGGGGTTTTCTTTTTTTTCTTTTTTTTTTTATTAAATGATAGCTGTGTACATTAATGCAATCATGGGGTACAGTGTGGTATTTTCATATACAATTTGAAATATTTTTATCAAACTGGTTAACATAGCCTTTATGTCATTTTCTTAGTTATTGTGTTAAGACGTTTATATTCTACTCTTAGAAAGATTCACTTGTACCCTTGTACGATACCTTAGAAGTGATCCTTCCAATTACCCTCCCTTCCTCTACCCATCCCCTCCTTCCCTCCCCTTCCCACCCCATATTCTTAGGCTATAAGGGGTTTTATTTTTTCATGTTTTTTTGTTTTACCAAAATGAGGGTGACCTTTGTAACCAAATTTAAATATATGCATTTGGAAAAAAAGTTCTAAATAATTTTTCTTTCTTTAAATTTCAGATGAATATGAGGGTACGAATGATTACAACGTTTGCATTTGTTAGGAGAAGTCCCTGTTGTAGCTGTGCCATATACCTTTAAATTGTGCCCTTAGGTGGGAGCACACTGGTCCCACTCCCTCTTCCTCTCCCCCTTCCCTCCTCTCATTTCCCCCAATTCTAGATAATTTTTCTAATTTCATAATGCTACTAAATTTTCTGTAATCAGCTTAAATCCACTTGCCTGCACATGCTGGTATGCTCATATGTTGACAAGATTAACAAAATTAAAATATTCAAGCACAAGGTTCTAGTACATTATTTGTATTTAGATAATTAATTGGCAAATGAGAAAAGCACAGAAAAGAATGCATTTACTTAGATGAAAGAATAACATATATAAAAACTGACAAAAGGATGACATAGTAAACGAATTTCATTAAACACTGAGTGAAAAACTCCTTGTATTGAAAGCTATGAATATTGTATTTATGTTGTACTATTTTGAAGTAGGAATTTGCAATGCATTGTACAGTTTTAAAGAGCTCATCATATTCTTAAAGTCCTTCCTTAATAAGAGGTAAATTATGTAATAGGAGAACACAGATGCTTTTGCTTTAAAAATTCAATAAAACAATTTAACAATCTCCATAAAGTATTTATTTACTCAAGTGAATCAGCTAAGTGCTCAATGGAAATTGCTTTAGTTCTCCACAGCCATTTACCTACTTGGTGTGTCCTCTGCATAGATATCTCAAATGCTCTGCTGAAGCATTCTGGGTGCACTAGACAAACGTGGCTGTACTAACTGAAATCTACAGATGAAACCTCCATAAAAGTAACAAGCAAGGGAAAATAAACTTCATGAAATGCCTTAATTATATTTCTCTTTTAATCATGTGTGTATAGCTATATATCTCCCCCACCCCTTAGGGACTCACTCTTAGAGGAATTTAAGGGTCAGTACTGAAAGTAAAAAGCACATGGCAAAAAAACACAAGCAGAGTCAAAAGACAAAATTACAAACTGCAATAACATATTTGCAATATATGTTATGCATAAAGGTCTAGTATTCCTAATACATAAACAACTTAAAATATGAGGGGAAAGTATAAGAACCAGGTGAGAAAATGAGCAAAATAAAGTAATTTAAAATAATATGTAAGTCAGTATTTTACTATTGAGGTAAAAATATATTTGAATTTGAATATAGAATAAAACAGTGAGATGTCTGTCCGTGAACACAGACGCATCGTGAATAAGAGTGCTGTATGTGCAGACCACGACGTATTGGCAACCGGAACACCATGCATGACACTGATGTTACCACCTTCGGATTTTGCAGTGGCCAATAATCCAAACAAAACAAAATACAAACTCCTTTCCTTTTACACTGTAGTTGTATTGCTAATAAAAATCAGTAAAACACAAAATCATGTGAAACATTTGTTGTGTCTATATGTAAAAAAGAATTCAGTTCTAGGTTCTTAAAATTACAAAGTTTTCCAAGTACGTGATGTATTTAGAGTTGTCCAGGATGGAGCTACTCTTTGCCGGACAGGACAAGATGTTGGACATGCCTGGCCCCTGCCAGCTGTACACCAGGAGGACTGTAACATAGGTGGAGGCCAACTCCAGGGAGTCAACTCTCACATGGAGACCACCGTGAAGGACTCTACAGGGAAGGACGCTTAGATCCAACATAAGTAGAAAAGGGAGAAAAGCAAGATTGGGGGGTGGACAAGAAGAAAGTTGGTCTGTGACACACTGTCAGTGAAGTCCCCAGCTGACCCTATGGGACACCAGGCAAGGAGCCTTCCACATGGAGAGGGTATTGGGCCATAGCACCCCCAAATCTGTCAGCTATTAGACATGGGCTGTTCTGGGAATAAGGTGGGTCCTTGGACAAAGTAGGTCCTGAGAGCAGAGGGGACCCTGAAGAGAACTGACAGCTGACAGTTGGCAGCACAGCCAGGAGTTGGGTGACAGATCCATGCCAGAAGGGTATGGGTAGCACACAACAATGTCCACCATACACTCTTGGAAACTGTGACAAAAGAACATTGAAAATCACAGTTTGTTTGTTTTTTTATCTACCTAAAATATAATTTGCTATGTTTTCCCCCAAATAGTGGAGCACTCTTAAGACTTTTTAAAGTTCTTGTAAAGATAATTTATTATTTCCGTACACCATCACTACTTTACACACATACAAACATGCACACACATACACACCCCTATTAGATTTGAGATTAGAACACATTAAATCTATAAATCAACTGACTTATTAACAAAATTGTCTTATGATCCAAGAAAATGACAAAGTTTATGACCAAAGTAGTTTAAAAAACCTTTTAACAGTCATAATAAGCCATAATAAGGCAGATATTCCTTAATTCCTTAATTTGATAAAGGTTAGCTGCCTGTCAGCTCATGACAGAATTAACAGCTCTGTCTGGCGGGAAGTGCCCAGCTGGTGTTTGAGAAGGGCACTGGGAATTAGATTCCTGGATTCTCCCAGGTCCGATCTTCCCCTCCTTTGCTATTTTCACTCCTCTCTATTTATTCTCACTAACTTAAACCAAGGAATTCTGTTTCTTCATTTCTACACATTACTTTCTAGTAGACTGAAGTCCTTGGCAGATGATTTGATTGATTAAAATTCCCCTCATTCTGAAGAAGTTCTTACCACACAGAGGGAAGCATAAGAGAAAATTTCTTGCAATCAACTTGTTGACCAGCTATTGGCAGACAGTACCTATCCTAATAAAGCATTCTGTGTTCTAAATGAACCACTTAGAGCAGACACTTTTATCTTACTTGGAAAAACAAGCAACTGAGGAGGTAGCCAAGACACTCCAACATCCTGATATTTTCCTTCCTAAAGCCCATAAAGCTCCAGCTTTGTCCAAGCCTCATGCAACAGTGCAGCTCAATTTCTAGTGGACAAAAGGGATTTTTCACTTGGGAGGGGTAGAAATGGGTTATCCATACTCTGGCCACACCTAAACTTACCTAAATTCAACCACCACTGTCAAGTAAAAATTTCTCTATTAGTTAGAACTTTGTAAGTTACACATGACAAGGGTGAGAAACCCAAAAGGTTCAGGTGGGAGTGCTGACTCACATGACTGGAAAGTTCAGGGTAACTCTGGCTTGAGTCCTGGAGTGCAAATGATGCCATTAGCTCTATATCCCTTTTCTCTTTTTCCCTATCAGTTGATGGCCTCGTGCCATGGGACTAAGCAAGATAGTTAGTTATCAGATTCACAATACTTGGCAACAACCATAAAGATAGCTAATTTATTTCCAGAGTGCAATATCAGTTCCAGAGGAGGACTCTGATGAGTCTGATTATCTGACTTCAGCCAGGAACCCGCTCCTTCAAATGTACTACCACCACCACCATGTGTGTGCTCCAAAATGCATGTGTGTATTGTGGGAGGAGTGGTTCTTGCGCCAGCCAAACAGACTGTATTATTTCCATCACTGTGGTGGTGGCAGAGGGGATACGCAGATCTATACTTTGACCAACAGCCCCCGCCAGGACTGGACAGATTTGGAAAGAAATTGTTCTCCAATAGAAAGGATACTTGACAGTCGAAAAATTTGAAATAAGCAGATTCCCAATATCAAATTTGCAAGCACTACATACAGTGCATAGACCTGAAAATTCTGTTGGTTTCTAATTTCAACTCAATATATTGTTTGAGTTATTTCCTTTTTTCTGAATTTCAGATTCTTTTTTCTATTTGTTTTAGTACATGATTTATTTCATATGTTTCACTTTCAACTCAAATGTTCACTTCTGGAAACATTTGGTCTTCTATTAGAATTTTAAAGATCTCATTTCTTCCTGTCACTACATTCTACCACACATAATATAGGGGTTAACAAAATGGATTTTGGTGCCAAGAAGACTCGGTCTTGAATCTTGGCTCTACCATGTACTAACTATCTTCTAGGAATTTACTTAATCTCTCTTTGTTTCCCTAATCTATGAAATAGGAATAATAATAATATAACCATTCTGTATAAAATTATCATGTAAAGATTTAAAAATATTACCTTATATTTATCTTTCATAAGGGAAAGATTCAAAAGACTTACTGTAAGTACAGTATTACTAATAAGAATTACTTAGAATTAATAAGAATTGCTCTTGGGGAGATGAGAATAATTGCAAGAAGACTCTAAATATTTTAAATTTAGACTGTCTTGATACTTCACAACTTTTAAGACTCACTTCATTAAATTCCACTGGTAACTTTAATGCCATTTATTCATAGTTTTTGATGTAAGATTTAGAAAGTCAAAGAAATCCTGGACTATTCGGGAGATGAACTGTTGAGCAGCATACCACACTGACAGAAAGTGTCACTTAAAATGTACCTATCTGTGTTTTGACTATAATGTTCAAGAAATCAAACAAAACTTCATAAGTACTATTGACGAAGACTCTCCCTTGACCTATCTCTAGTCAGGCTCCTCTGAACTCTCTTCTAACGGAGGCCCTGATTTTTGGGCTTCTGTGTCCATCCATGTTCATCCATATCCTGTTTTAGCAAGAATCATTCTGGTCAATTTAGAAAAGAAATTGGTATCTAATCAAATTTCTCATCCCCCTTTCTCAATATTTCACTCTATCCTAACTTCAGCAATAATCCCAAATTTGACTAACCAGAATCCCTCTTACCCCGATATCACCATTTTCCATCCATTGACCACCCCCAATCCTGCTCCTTGTCAAAATCTCCACTTGTCCTCATTGTACGAGATGTGACTCATCTTTCTCTCTTGCTACAAAACCCCATTGCAATAGCCCCCTTTGAATTAAGCCTTCCTTACCATCTTTATCAAGTACCATGAATAATGTTTTCTTTAACACTATGTGCCAGACAATGTGCTTCATTCTACAAAAGGTCTGTATTAAGGATCCAACTTCTGTTAAAGGACAAAAGCACTATTTGTACATTCTGCTAACAATGAAATATTGTGCAATTAGCATAAAAGACCATTTGAGTGGATTAAAGGGTGAGCTGCATAATGAGAAGCTAATTACAGGGAGAGATCCTTGCTGCAGATATTTGTAGAATATTTCTTTTCTGACAAAATGCAGAATATTTATGTGGTAATTACATAAATCAGTTTATTCCTGGGATAAAATTGTGCAGAAAAAGATGGTTATCCTAAACCAAGAGGAAATATTCTCTGTGCCCACTATTTCATAATTAAATTTCATGTTCCTTTGTAATTAACCATAATACAAATGTTGATTTTATCACCTGTGTGTATAAGTAAAACCGAAAAAGATTGATCTGAAATTATTTTTCTCTTGAAAGTATATATCACTTGTAGACTGTTAATGAACTATTTTCTAACTCTTGAAGTTTGTGATAAACAATTTTTTGCCCATGAGACAAAAAGGTAGAATCATTTAGTTTACATTATTTTCCCTGTATTCAGTGATGCAGTCCCTAGTTTAGTATGTTTAAGAATTTCTTAAAATGTGTAACAATTCCTCACCCCCTCAGTTCTGCCATGTCCAGCTCCCTGCCCCAAGAAGCTAATACACTGTCTAGAACTATCTGAATCCAACTTGAGAAAACTGGCTATTATAAACAGATCTTAACTATTATCGAGGCATAGACTGTAAAATTTATGTTACTTTTAATCAGTCTAGGTGCTAATTGAATAGATTTAGAACCTGATTGTGATTTATAGGCTTGTATTAATGTATAATTGATTATTATATATTCCAAAGCAAAAATCAAGTTCATAGTCCAACACACAGTTTGACAATTGGCAGAAGATATGAAATCTAGACTACCCCAGAATATCTCACTTGAATGGTTATGATAATTAAATTTGAAATTTATTGTAATAACTGTAACAGAAATTTAATTTTATATGGTACCTTGCAATTTGCAAATTACCCTCACATGTATTATTACCTTCCCTGCTATACTGTGACTTTCTTAAGAGCAGAGATTTTGACTCATTTGGCTGGAGCCTTCAGACTTTCCAAGTTCCATGGGTTCCCTCTTGCAAGTTCCTATGGTGATAGTTGGAGCCAAGAAGCTCCCCTCCTCATAAGGCTGGGTCCTAATTCTACAAAGCTTTCCTACTGACATCTAAATTTAGTGATCCCAGTATTTTCTCCCTTTTTCAAGGCCTAGGGGTAAGACTCCTTCCTCCAGCTACTACCTCTGTCCTTATGCATGTGTCTCCTCCAAAATTCAAGTGTTGAAACTTTAGTGGTCAATATGACAGTAATAAGTGGTAGGACTTTTTTTTTTTTTTTTGAGACGGAGCCTCAAGCTATCCCCCTGGGTAGAGTGCCACGGCATCACAGGTCACAGCAACCTCCTGGGCTCAAGCGAGTCTCCTGCCTCCGCCTCCCAAGTAGCTGGGACCACAGGTGCCCGCCACAACGCCCAGCCATTTTTTGGTTGCAGCCATCATTGTTGTTTGGCGGGCCGGGGCTGGGGATTCGAACCTGCCACCTTAGGTGTACGTGGCTGACGCCTTAGCCGATTGAGCCACAGGCGCCGAGCCAGTGGTAGGGCTTTTAAGAGACAATTAGGTTATCAAAGCTCCTCCCTTCATGAATGAAATTAAGGCTCTTATAAAAGAAGTTTCATGGAGCATGTGGTTCCTTCCTTCCTTCTCATTTCAGCCTTCTCTCATATGAGGACAAGCATTCGTCCCCTCCAAAGGGCATAGCAACGAGGCACCATATGGGAAGCACAGAGCTTCCCTCCAGACAAATGAACCCACAGATGCCTTGAACTTGGACTTCTCAGCCTCCAGAGTTGTGAGGAAATAAATTTCTGTTCTTTATAAATTTTCCACTCTCAGGTATTTTATTATAGCAGTATGAACAGTCTAAACTAAGACTGTGACTCACCAGTCCTACATTTAAATTTTCACTTTCCTAACAAATGATTACAAATTCTTCATATTAAATTCTTTTAAATCAAATGGTGTGGTATCTCTTTCTTGACTGGATTCTGACAAGAAGTCAGAAGAGAAAGGAATGAAATAACAATGTCAAAGAGACTGAAATAAGTATACTGACTGAGTTCATCATTTTGAAAGCTTAACTGTGCACTTTACATCCGGCTCTTGGTATATAAATATAAAAAATAAATTCTTTAAAAAAGAATTTAAAGGCTTGGCGCCTGTGGCTCAAGTGGCTAAGGCGCCAGCCACATACACCTAAGGTGGAGGGTTTGAATTCAGCCTGGGCCCGCCAAACCACCACGGCTGCAACCAAAAAAAAAAAAAAAAAAATAGCCAGGTGCTGTGGTGGGTGCCTGTGGTCCCAGCTACTTGGGAGGCTGAGGCAGGAGACTTGCTTGAGCCCAGGAGTTGGAGGTTGCTGTGAGCTGTCATGCCACAGCACTCTACCCAGAGGGACAGCTTGAGGCTCTGTCTCAAAAAAAAAAAAATTTTTTTTTTAGACATGTCTAAGTGCTGGTAGAAAATACAAGGAAGAATGAGAAAAGATATACTCATTTCTTTTTTTTTTTGAGATGGAGCCTCAAGCTATCCCCCTGGGTAGAGTGCCATGGCATCACAGCTCATAGCAACCTCCAACTCCTGGGCTCAAGTGAGTCTCCTGCCTCTGCCTCCCAAGTAGCCGGGACTACAGGCGCCCGCCACAATGCCCGGCCATTTTTTGGTTGCAGCGATCATTGTTGTTTGGTGGGCCCGGGCTGGGGATTCGAACCCACCACCTTAG
>CAUYQV010184770.1:0-10650 GCA_963574575.1 Galagoides demidoff
TTTTTTTTTTTTTGCAGTTTTTGGCCGGGGGTGGGTTTGAACCCACCACCTCTGGCATATGGGGCGGGCACCTTACTCCTTTCAGCCACAGGTGCTACCCAACAAGATTCTCATTTTTAAAGTATGATAGTAAGTTTCTTGGCTAGGTTGATGGTCTTCAATGACAAGAGGGCGGGGCTGGTGCCAGACTGCCCCCCACCCAGCCTGCAGCTTGAATAAAGTTGGGTCCAGGCTTTAACTGAGTGTTATGTGTGAGTTTGATGGAGCTAGGACAGATACTATTCGGCAGGCCCAGATCTAATTCTGGGGGAAGCTTTCCTACTGGTTGAGAGGTTAAAGATAGAAAATTAAAAAAGTCATTCCAAAACGTGAAATGAAAGGAAATGGAGTCCAAATTCCATGTGGGCAACATCAGTATTTATAACCACCTGGGTGAGGGTGAGCTGAATTTGAGAAGGAAGTCAGCACGTGAGTCAAGGTGGATGGCGACTTAAGGGGGTGGGAGGGTGGGGGTGGTGGGCACTTTCTCTCTTTCCTGGGTGGGACATTCTATTTGGGCTGGTCAGTTCTGTTTGGGCAGGACCTTCATTTGACTGGTAACAACCTTGGACTCCAGAGGGAATATGTCATTTGACCCTTTGTAAGGCCTATTATTATTATTATTATTATTATTATTTATTTATTTATTTATTTATTTTTTTGGAGAC
Organism: Galagoides demidoff; assembly: GCA_963574575.1. NCBI lineage: Eukaryota > Metazoa > Chordata > Mammalia > Primates > Galagidae > Galagoides > Galagoides demidoff. The sequence goes on from CAUYQV010184770.1 coordinate 708, forward strand.
AAGAGTCTCACTATGTTGCCCTCAGTAGATTGCCATGGCATCACAGCTCACAGCAACCTCAAACTCCTCAGCTTAAGGGATTCTCTTGCCTCAGCCTCCCAAGACCACAGGTGCTTGCCACAATGCCTGGCTATTTTTTTGTTGCAGTTGTCCTTGTTTTAGCTGGCCCAGGCCGGGTTCGAACTCATCAGCCTTTGTGTATGTGGCTGGTGCTGTAACCACTGTGCTACTGGTGCCGAATCAGGCCTCGTATTATTTAAATTTAACTTAGTAACTTAAGTTGCAGAGCACTCACACGTGCTTTCTTACTTGAGGTTGCAGCAAACCTCTAAGGAGGAAATATACACCCACCCACCATCTCCATGATAGTGGACATGGTCTCAGGATTAGACTCTCCCATGGCCAGACACCAGACGTCTGGGTTGGTGGAAGGGAATGGCGTGCTGTGCTCCACGTGGTCTGCTCTAGGCCCAGTGTTTCCTAAAGGGCATGTCTGCTGTGAAAGAAAAATATCATTTGTCAACAGAAAAGCTGAACTCTATAAAATAATTTAAAGAGGTTTATTCTGAGCCAAATTTGAGGCCTATGGTTCAGAGTCACACCCAAGAAGCTTTGGGCAAGTGGACTTGGTGATTGGGTTGCAGTTTAGCTTTATACGTTTCTGTGAGGCAGGAATTGCATGTAACGTTGTAAATCAATACATGGAAAGTGCATTGGTTTGGCCTAGGAAGGTGGGGGCTTACAAAGCATAGGTGGGTTTAAAGACTCTGATTTGTAATTAGTTTAGGAAATAAGGCTTTGTCCAGAGGCTTGGGATTTTTTTAAGTTAAGGAAGACTGTTAATTAGAAAGTAGCTATATATATATATATATTTGTTATGTAAATTGAGGACCTACAGGTCTGTTAGGTCTGTTAGGTCTGTTAATGAGTTACAAAGGAATCTCCCAGAAGGAGGGGGGCATGATGAGGCACGTCTGACCTGGTTTCTCAGGGCTAGCAACTCAGTTTTAGGTTATCCCCTTGGCCAAGAGGCAATCCATTCAGTTAGCAGGTAGGGGGAAGCCTGAAAGATTTCATTTTACTTTACACATCGATTATTGTTAAAGTTATACATAAAAGAGAACTTTATTCAAGGACCATTGTAATAGGTATGAGGAGCACTGCAGTGGGGCCTTGCAGTGGGGGATAGTGATTGGGTTCCACTCTGAATACAACACAAGTGGGAATTTATAGCGGAGGAGCAGGGTGGGGGCAGGGGATGGAAAATTCCTGAAAGGAGACTTCAGGGGTAAGTGGACCTCTGGTTAACCCCACCTAACAGGATTCTTATTAAAGACAGGCCAGGGTGAGTCAGACATCACCTTGGGGGATGGTAGAGGATGCGGAACCACATCAAATGTCAAGGGTGCTCAGATATTGAGGATGGGAAGTTCTTTGCTAAAACTGGATTTTATGAGGAAGTGCACAGATTGTCCTAGGTTCTCCTATTGCCTGGGCTCAGGAGCCTGACTAAAGTTTGGCCAAGCAAAGAATCTTTGTTCCTGCCACTGGTGCAATGATTGTAAGCCTTATAATTTGAATAGTTAAACTTGTTTATACATGTACTTAAATACATAGTTCAAAATACTCCATCTAGTAAATTTATGTTGCAAAATGTTTAAAGAAAAACCCATGGACCAGAGTATAGGGTCTAAGTGGTGACTCCCTGAGTGCCTGCAGTGCTCTCGCTGGTGGTTGGTGATCGTCCCATGCACTGCTGAGCTGAACAGCGCTGTGAGAGCATTCAGCTGCATTGCTGTTAGGATCTGTGACCAATCTGTGACCTCACTTATCTTCATATACCTGCACCTCCCCCACCCCCTTATCCTAGAATAGTGTGAATGTTTGCACTTGCCTGATTGGTGTGCATCTGGCCCACGAAAGTGCAGTCCTCACTGAACCCTGGTATGGGGTCAGATGATGGACTTGAGGGTGTCAGGTGATACCTGTATTCTCCTGGGCTGGCTGAGTTCTCCAGATGAGAGAGAATATTCCATCTGGTGGAAGCCTGCCCCCTGGCTTCACTGTCAGTGTTCTGGCTTGTGGGTAAGGAGGCAGGCCTAAAGCTGGTAAGAGGGAAGCCAGAGGTGGCTTGGTGGATACACCTATTACATGCTGGTTTCCAGCTTTTAGTTTTAGGTGTTTTCTAGGGAGAGATGGGGACAGTTATAAAAAATTGACTTTGAAGACACATTTTCCCTTATCTCTTTATTACCCAACTGCCATGAACATGTTTTCAAAATGTAAAAGCACAAGTAGAGATTTTAATTAGCTTTCTCAGTCACTGCTCTTGGTGATGGTAGTTTTACATGTGACATGTGACACTTTGTGGGGGCCTTCGTTCTCCATGTGTTCTCTCCATCTCAGAACTCAGCTGCAAATTTGGAGAAAAAGAAAATAGTGCAGAAAGTTTCTCTTGACATATTTCTTATTGTTACATAGATATCCCAACTTGAAACAAAAGCGCCACCAACTTAGGAATCCTTCTAGGACAAGGCCATACTGAAAACAAAGGGGAGAGAGTTCTTAAAACTTTCTTAAGCAATTTCACTAGTGCACCATTTAAGGTGAGACCCAGCTCAAAGGCAAAGGAGGGCGCTGACGAGGTACATGGTTTCCTCATAGACCTGAAATTGCTTGGCCTCTTGAATTGTCAAGTCGTATTAGTTTCTTTTGTTGTCCTTGAGATTGTTGGGTTTTATTTTATGTTTGCAGAATCAGTGCTTCCCACGAAGATAGTGAATGTGGCTCGACTTTAGGTTTACTTGTGCGGATAATGAATTGACCTTTAGAACCTCCTGGAGTCCTGCTGGGACAAAAGAATTGGCCTTTATCTGTGGGTTGTGGATGTTGCCTCTTCGTTGTGTTGTGGGTGCCTTCTTGACCCAGCCTTACCAGGTCTGAACAGAGGTCATTCTTTGCCCTCTTAGAGGTGAGGAGTGATGCTCACTGCAATCCTTGTAGATTGCAAAGGTTCTTCCCTGTTTTGTACCAAGCAATCAAGAGGTTTGTCTTTAAAAGTCCAGTAAGATAGCCCAAAAGAGTACCAAGACTTTTCAGATTTACTTGAATAATTAAGATCCCAGGGAGTTCCTTATTGCCTACAGGCTGAAACCCAGCTTTGTGGTCTGGTCCTAGAGGCTCCCAGAACTGACTTTTCCTGGCTCTCCAGCCCCCTTCTCTCTGTCCTTTACACCACTGTACTTTCCTTGTCCCTGAGTGAGCCTGTACATATTGAAGTCAGATCTATTCACAGCTCATTTGGATCATCTTTTGCCAGATTTTGAGCTTCTTCCTCATCTCCCTTGCGGCATAAGCCATGTATTTCATTTTTTCTTGGAGTTGTCTTATCTGAATGTCTTACTCCATCATTAGACTGTTTGGATCTTTGCAGGCAGGGTTCACTTCTGTCTCACTTAGGTGTCCCCTGTAAGTGCCTGACTCCGTTAAAAAGATGAATGAACACTTCCAGATTGCAGGGTCCTGTGGACACTCCCATCAGGGAATGTTTGAGGTCATCAGGCCAGGCTTGCCAGGAGGACAGAAACACCTCCTACAGAGCCCCCCGGGGCTGCCCTCTGTCTTCTGCCTCTGCTTCTTTCCCTGTTTGGCTGGCCTTCACTCACTGGTGGTTGAGAAGAGGTGCCACATGTGAAGACAGTAGATGTTGAGCATGAGTTTGCCAAGTGTCACTAGGTGCCTCTCTGCCTAGTTGAACTTCCTCAACTGTGTCAGTGGTGGGCAGCTTTGGACCACTGCCTGAGGAAGTATGCTGGCCTCAGAGTCACTGCTTATGTCTCTCTTTTTAAGACTGCTTTTCTTCTGTTTGAGTTTTCATCATTCCTACTCCTGTCAGCTTTGCAATGAGTGCTGTGACCAAGCCACTGTGGGAGATGGGCCTGGAAGGCTGCTAGTGGGGGTCCTCCCTCACCAAATAACATTGAACACTGAACAGCCAAATGCACAGCTGGGTAGCTGAAGCTGCATAACCCTCTCTCCAGAGGTGTCCTTTATAAAGATCAGGGTTGCTTACTGGCTTTTTTTTTTTTCCAATAAGAATATGAGACACTGAAATCTTTTCAGTGTCTTTGCTAAGTGTTTCACCAACAGCGACTAGTTGAAACAGTATTCTATTTTTATAGGTAAAGTAAGTAGATAAGATGCCACTTTGTCAGAGATCTACATATAGTAAAGTCTGCTAAACATGTGGCTCATTTTATGTTTGCAGGGTCCCTACAGGACCAACATCCCTCTCTCTCTCTGATCTTGTTTTGTTGGTGAAGAAGCTATTATAGAAATAGAATTGGTTGGTGCTGCTCACTTGGAGCCTGGGGCAAGTCTTCCCCAGCCTCTTGGCTTACTGCCTTATTCGAAAATAACTGTCTTCCCGGCATTTCATTGATCTGCAGTTGTTGTTTCACATTTATAGCCCTTTATGGAATTTTGTTGCTATTTAGAAAATTTTATTTTCATTTTTTTCTCATGAAGCCATCTTTGACATTTGTGAATTAGAAAGCAAGGTTTCCTAGGGCATTTTCAGAGTTGCATTTTTACCCAGCAAGCCATAGCGCCATGTTTTTTTCAATAACTATCTTCATTTTATTCAAAGGAGGAAAAGGACATGTTGGAATGTCTCCCATCTGGGATCCTTTGAACACACTGGTCATAGGCCATGGATGGGCCTCTTTCTCTGCCCTGCTCAGCACCTCACCTTTTTTGGGAGTGGTGGCTGCTGGCCACTGTTAATCTCACCAAATAGCTGCTGGGTGTACATTAAAGTCGCCGTTTTGGCCATTGCTGCCTCGGGCCAAGTAAAGGTGGAAGAGAGGGGGTGGCAAAAGAGGCTTCTGTAATCTTCAAGGTTAAGTGCATGTGACTGTTTCTGTAAAACTCACATTACAGTGACATAAACCCAAATTCATTTGTGTTGCGGCTTTGTTCGAGTTCATTTACAGATCTCATATAGTTTTATAATGGCTTAAGAGTTCTAAGTGGGCTCAGCACCCACAGCACAGTGGTTACAGCGCCAGCCACATACACCAACACTAGCGGGTTCTAACCCAGCCTGGGCCAGCTGAACAACAATGACAACTGCAACAAAAAATAGCCAGGCTTTGTGGCAGGTGCCTGTAATCCCAGGTACTTGGGAGGCTGAGGCAAGAGAATTGCTTAAGCCCAAGAGTTTGAGATTGCTGTGATGCCATAGCACTCTACTGAGGGCGGCATAGTGAAAAAAATAAATAAATAAATTTTAAAAAGTATTCTAAGCAAAAAGAGTTTATGCCTCATTCTCTGTTTATGTTATGTATTTTAAACAATATAAGAACCATCTAGTTCACACTGAGGGTTCTTTGATTTTTCTCTTTAAAGTTTAGGAAACACCTGCTGTCGGGTAGTCCCCATTTGGCTTCTGCGTGGCCTCCTGCCACTTCTTATGGGAACTCTCCCCCACTGAAGCTCACTTACGGTGTGTAGTAGCCCCCAGGCAGGGGGAACCTGGATAAAGCCCTTGGATTCTCTCCCCTGGAGAGAGCTTGGAGAGACTCCAGAGTGGGCACAGCTGGAGAGTTCCAAGTTGGGGGCTGCCTCAGGTCCTACCTCGTGGACTGCCTTGCTCACAGAGAGGGGACAACTGCCACAGCTAAGCAGAGAGGAGGAGGGTGACTGAGATGGCTAAGTAGGGTAACCTACATGGCTAAGCAGAGAGCAGCCAAGAAGAGTTGAATTTGCTGCTGGCACTGGAGTTCACAGGTCAGCTCAGCCACATGTGTGGTCAGGTTTTAAGATAGCCCAGACCTTTGTGGCAAACATGCCTTTCTGCTTAAGCTCATCTGAGTTGGGTTCTCCATCCATGGTGTTTTGGCCAGGATGGCAGGAGTACCCAGAGCCTGCCCTCACCAGGACAGCTTTGTCACTGGGAGGCATTGGGTAAATAGAAAACACTGTCAAGGCAAGGCAAAGGACATTTTTGTGGCTGCAGTATGGGTTGCCATCCTAGAAGGGTGCCCCTCCTAGTACTGCTGTCCCCAGCAGCCTGAGCACCTGTGGCCCAGGGGGAAGGAGGAGAAGCAGAGCTTGGGGCGCCCCTGGAGGCTGGAGGGGGTCTGGCCCCAGTTCCAGGGGCTAGCCTTTCAGGGGAGGTAGGAACAGGTGCCAGGCCAGGCCTGACAGCTTTGGGTTTGGGTGGGAGAAGAAAAGGGAAGAGAAAGTGCCACGTTAGGCAATGAATGGGGTTGGAGTGCACTCAGCCCACACTACTGTGTAGGGCCCTCCAGCCCCCAGCTGTAGGGGAGTGGGATGGCATTTATGCTCTGCAGTCTTCCAGCTGTGTCTTCTGGACCTGAGCTTTGAGAAAGTGCCCTGTGCCTGAGGGGGCATCTGGGTATATGATAATACCTTCCTTCCTATGGACCCCACTCAGAAGCTGACCCGCAGGTCTCAGGGAGGCCATTGTCCTCATATCAGCTGTTGGCCCTCTGGGAGCTGCATGTCTTTGTTCATTGGGAGTTGATAAATACTGGATGGTTTCCTCAGTTCTTTAATATACCTACTTGGAAATTTCTATGTCACCGGAAGTCCTTCCTGGCCACCATATAGGTGAACTTTTTAGTTGTGTGAGGGCTTTAAGTGGCTCAGTTGACAGTAGAGCAAGAAATGAGACTTGTCAAAGTCTCAAGTTGTAGAAGAGAGAAGAGCAGACACACCCGGGTGCATGCTATCTCCAGTCCTAAACAGGCAGCCCTTACAGTGAGCTGCCCTGCTTAGCAGTGTTCCTGTTATCTTTCTTTATCATTATTGGGAAATGTATGTGGTAATCAAATTACAAATGAAGCCTGGTGTATGAGTGAGGGAGTGATGTTTTGGAACACTGGGTTCATTCACCCCAAGAAAAGCCTCTAGGACAGTGCCTGTAGCTCAGTGGGTAGGGTGTTGGCTACATACACCTGGGCTGGTGGGTTTGAACCCGGCCCGGGCCAGTTAAAACAACAATGACAATTGCAAAAAAAAAAAAAGCCAGCCTTTGTGGCGGGCACCTATAGTTGCAGCTACTTGGGAGGCTGAGGCAAGAGAATTGCTTAAGTCCAAGGGTTTGAGGTTGCTGTGAGCTGTGACACCACGGTCCTCTACCCAGCAGGGTGACAGCTTGAGACTCTGTCTCAAAAAAAAAGGAAAAAAAAGAAAAGCCTCCAGGATCCCTGGTTCTAGCCCTGAGAGTGCCCATGCCTAGAAAGGCAGGGCAGCAAGCTAGCCCGTCACACAGGGAAGCTTTCAGAAGAGGTTTGGCTACTCCCAGCATGGCACTAAGCTTGCATACCACTTGTGATTTTGTTACATTTCTCATGATGTGGCTTTAGATCAAGCCTCCCTGTTTATCTTTGTGTCCCTGAGGCCTGGTCCATATTAGACTCTCAACTGCTTGATAAAACCATCGCCAGTTTGTGGAGAAGAGACAGCATGAGGTGCAGAAGTGAGAAAGTAGAGGTATTGAGCAAGAGACTGAAGTGTGCTTGGTGGGAGGGCTTGTCAGCTGAGGCTGGGGAGGAGCCGCCACAGGCTGGGGCTGCTCCTGGGACGTCCCCAGCACTGCAGCTCCGGAATTGACAGGTCTTACTCATCTCCCAGATTGTGAGAGCCCACACCTGGAAAGTGGTACTTTTCTTGCTTAGCAAAAATGTTCTAAAGCACTTTTTTCAGGGTGACTTATTTTCAAATTAACTTCCTACAGAAAGTCTGCTGAAGGTGCATGATTTATAGCAGAACCACAGGGGCTAAGCTGTAATTCTAACCAGATTGTATGGAGGACCTCCCAGAGAAGCTGGGCTTCAGGGAGGACAGGAAGGAAGTGAGGGAGCTGCCTTCTGTGTCATCTGAGGAAGAGCAGTCCTAGAGAGGGTGGCTGGTATAAAGGCTGCCCCAGACAGCTCGGAGGCCAGAGCCGGAGCAGGACGGAGCTGCTGCAGGGAGCTTCATGGGCACAGACGATGGAGACTGGGAAGGACATTGATCAGAAGCCCAGGGCATGGGGGCTGGGGTGCTGAGTGGGTTGAAGTTGTGCCTCTGTCTATGGGAAAGATCGAGCTGACTGAATTGGGCATGGGTATGAGAGGAAGAGGAGGCCAGGAGGCCTGCACTGAATGTGTTACTTGCGTGGAGCAAGTGGAAGGAGGAGACTGCCAAGGACTGAGATGGGAAAACTTGAGGGGAGGGGATAGAAAGCTGATACACTCTGGGCTTGTTCTGCTCTAGGAGAGCCCTCCTCTGCCCTGTTGTTTAAAGGGGTATTCATGCGTCTATCCAAGGTGTCTCAGGCTGTTCCAGCTGCTATAACAGAACACCTGAGAATACCTAATTTATGAGCAACGGAAATGTATTTCCTACAGTTCTGGAGGCTGGGAAGTCTGAGATCAAGGTGCAGGCATTTAGAGGGCCTTCTTGCTGTGTCCTCACATAGTGGAAGGTCGAAGGACAAAAACAGCTTAGCTGGTCCCCCTTAGCCCTTTTGTCAATCACTGATCCCAACCACAAAGGCCTGATCACCTTCTGAAGGCCCGCCTTCTTAATACCATCTCACTGGTGGTTAAGTTTCAACACTTGAATTTGGGAGGATACTTTCAGACCACAGCAAAAAGTGACTGACCGACTCCTTCAGAGTTTGGAGATGTGTATTTGCCTCCAGCCTGAGGCATTATGTTCTAACAGTTGCCGTGTTTACTAGAGTAATGAGGCATGCTAGTTGATTAAATGAGGTTAACTCGTTGTGTTACTGCCTGTTCACTGTCAGTGGCAGAGAAGAGGGCTTGGGGAATGGGGAGCAGAAGGCCAATGATTGACTATTTCTCCTGGTGAGCTCCTGCTCCCCCCACCCCAGTCAGGTGGCTTGTGGGTGAGAAGAGATGCAAATTGCTATGTTGTTTCTTATCTCCCTGTGCTGGATTTTCTAAAGCACATTACTTTCCTGCATTTAGCCACTAGCAGCACTGGACTAATACTGTTTTGCAGCTTGCTCATGTGTTAAATGTTCTTTGAGTCAGAGCTTTATTCATACTCTCTCTCTTTCTCCCTGTGCAGACCTATACAGGGGCAGGGACTGGGAGAGAGCTCTGAGGGGAATGAGGAAGCAGGCCTCTCTAGCACAGGAGGGCTGTGTACTGTTCTCTAGGAGCATGGTCCTAATAAATGTCTAGCCTGGAGGGGCACCATCCACCATGACTCCCTAGGGGCTGGGATCTGCTTCCACACTTCCCTGACTGTAGGGCCGGGAATTCCTTCCAACAGCAGCTGTATCTGTGTTTCATAGGTGAGGAAACTGTGGCACAGAAATGATACTTTGTGGAAGGTTCACCAAGTCTGATGCCTTACTCAGGCTCCCCACACCAGGTCATGTTGCCTCAAGGAAAAGTCCTCTGTTCACAGGTCCTTCCCAGCAACCACCTTTACAACAACTAATTTTTGGTTTGAAACATAGTCCCTAAAACTGCAGTACAAGCAAAGTGCCATGGACCTTGGTGAAGAGTTCTGGCTGGAGGGGTTAGAGAAGGCTGGAAAGTTGGATAAAGCTCAAGTAGACTTAACTGTGCAGAGAGGCCTTCCAGGCTCACAGGTGGCCCCAGGATAAGTGCCCTGGGGGCCCAGTTTCAGGGGAGGTTAGGAAAAGCTAAGGTGAGAACCCAGCATGACACCCAGGTGTGGGTGTTTTTACCTGTTTCTTTACATATGTGCTTGTTTGTATGTGTCCCAGTGAGGCTGGTGTTATTCCTGTGGTACGGATCATGAAACTGAGGCTGAAAGAAGCTTGGCAATCTTTTGTCCCCCTGGGTAGAGTGCTGTGGCATCACAGCTCACAGCAACCTCCAACTCCTGGGCTCAAGCGAGTCTCCTGCCTCCGCCTCCCAAGTAGCTGGGA
>CAUYQV010184774.1:0-28932 GCA_963574575.1 Galagoides demidoff
TAGCCTTCATGTCATTTTCTTAGTTACTGAGTTAAGACATTCATACTCTGCTTTTAGAAAGATTCACTTGTACCCTTGTAAGATAAACCGTAGAGGTGACCCCACCAATCACCCTCCCCCACTCATCCACCCCCTCTCCTCCCCTCTCCCTCCTCCCCCTCCCCATATTCTAAGGCTATATATAATTAGGTTATAGCTTTCCTATGATTTTACTTGAGTTAACATTGTACCAGCTCAAGTAACTCAACCTAAGTTCACATTTGTATATGTGTTGTGTCAGCTGATAGTGGTTAAAAATTGGGGACCCTCTTTCTTTTATATGTATTAAAAAAAAAATCAACCTTTTTTTTCTCTTGCAGATGTACACTTGGTAAAATCTTAAAAATTTCCTGCAGATATTTACTCTTTGTGAGTTAGGGACTCGACTGTGTGAATGCTTTTTTTTTTTTTTTTAACTTCTAAAGCGTGAATGATATTTATTTATTTTATTTTTGTCAGTTGTTTCCATGGTTCATGAATTCTTTATTACAGTACGAGTCATCAATTGGATGGAGAATCATTGAAATTGTGAGTTTAGGACATTAGTTGGAATAACCTGCACAATGTGCTTACCTTTTGGGCCCTTAATTTAATTTAAAATTAAATGAGTCTTATGATGGCAAGCTTCACAGATCTGCCCGCAGGGCTTTCGGAATGGAAATATGTGTTTCTGTGTGTGGGAGGCTCTTTTGTTTAGTTGGATAGGCTAGGAAATCTTTGCCTAAAAACACTCATTGTTTAGAGAGCATAAATAACTGAACATAATGTGAGCGAGAAGTTTCATTTGAGATTGAACCACTGACTTCCAAGAATATAGCAGAGTGAGTGGAAGTGCTGTGAACAATGCCTTCCTTATTTTCTTTAAAATACCCATGAAATTATCTGAAAAAGAAACAAATCCTCAGAAGTAACCACAATGAGTGTCAGGCACTGAGCCCATTCTAGTTTCTGGAAGGCATTTTTACATTCTTTCCTGTGGTTAAAACCAGATGGAGTGGTCCCTTCTTCCGCAGCCCCCTCTCAGCCCGATTCCTCCTCCCCACTTGCCATTTTCTGCCTCCAGTGAGGGGCTCCATTCTCCCTGTACTGGCCTGTTTTTTCCTTTTGTTCATCTCCAGCCCTGCTGGTTCTTTGGCTGCTAACCTCCTTCTCTGACTTGCTCAGCTTCTTGATGGGACGCAGGGGACAGGGTGGACACTGTTGTCATTGAGCTGAGTCCTGGCTCCCGTCAAGTCCCGTACTGGTCCATGACTTTCGGTCAGTGGTTTTCAACAGGTGTCCCACAAGAGGATCTTGGGTGTGCTGTGAAAATTTTTAAAGATCATTAATTATTTTCAAAAGAAGTTCAAAGCGTATCCTTTTTTTAACTTGGTTTTTTTTTTTTTTGATCAACATAATCAAAGTGTGCCATGGAAGTGTACAGGTTCAGGTGTGATGTGAGATTAAAAATATGTTGAAAAACACAGCCTTAGGTCTTTAGAAGTTAAGAGCCAGAATTTGCACCTGCTACCGGTCCTCCTTTGGCTCTGCTATGAGCACTAGGGCGTCTGCAAATGCCTCTTATCACTAATGAGGGATTTTGTTTTCTCTCCTATTAGACTATAAGCTCCGTGAGGATGGGGGAGCAAGAGTTTGGGGATGGGGATAGATTCCTTCCTATTGGATTCCCCAGCACTCAGCACTGTTGCTGGCGCAGTGGTAAGCACTGAAGAAATTTGTCAAACTCATTAATAAAATTCAGTTGTTGGGAAGGATGTTAAACAGTCCTCAAGTGTAGTAAGCACTGAAGACCAAGGTCAACCAACAAAGGCCAAGGATGTACAAAAAGAAACCAAAGCACCTATTACAGGTGAGAAATCAAAACAAAATTCTTCAGTTCCAAAACAAAGCAGTTGTAGAGATCTGTGGCTAAATCTGAGACAGATTTGCTTTATGAAGCAAGATGTTGGGGAAGCTCTGCTTTGTAAACTCAGTAAGGTACCCAGAGAGGTTGCATCTCGTCCATGAGGATTTTTAAGAAGGGATAATGAATGACAACAATGAGTAAAATAAATCCTCATCGTAAATCATAAAAAGCAGACTTTATTTAGAATACTCATATGATCATACAGGGTAAGCTTTAGGAAAGTGCTCAGACCGCAGCAGAGACGTCTGGAAAGACCCAGATCCAACCTGGAATTGCCAGCGATGATTGGCGAAGGGCAGGAAAAAACAAAGGAATCAACTGCGGTCATGATCGGACGGATTTTTTTTTTTAATCTTTTAATGTATAACACCATATCGCAGGAAGAGTAGCTAATTATAAACCAACACTGAAAAATATTATGATTTTTTTTTTTAAACTAGAAAACAAGTAGGCAAAGGAAGGAAGTATAAAAGTTCTAAATTGTTTGTCTTTCATTTAAAGGAGCCTAACGTGATCTTTGGGGGGTTATATTGAGAATAAATACGTAACATTTGGAAGGTTAATGTAAGTTTTTTTTATAACTAATAGAAATAAAAAGACCAACATGCCTGTAAGAATCAATACAGAAAATAGAATGAACTAAAACATCACGATCCCATCCAGCTACTGTGAAACAGGTCAGTTGCACCTTCCTCCCTTAGCACGTCCCATAAAATGTATTCACAGGGACTGTGTAGTCCACTGAGAGTTTTGTTCCCTCCCATGAAAGAGATTAGGTTTATAAATCTATAAATCTATATGCATATATAAATTTACAACTGATCTGATTCTTACAAATCACAACATTCCTTTTAAAACAACTGCATGGCCGAGGCAGACCACATAAGATACTACTTAAGCCAGGCGTCCTCAAACTACGGCCCGTGGGCCATATGCAGCCTGCTGAGGACATTTATCCGGCCCGCCGGGTGTTTTTGCCGCTGCTGCCTGTCCTGCTTAGCAGCCGACTCGTCCCAGGGCCCCCAGTCCGGCCCTCCAATGGTCTGAGGGACAGTGAACTGGCCCCCTGTTTAAAAAGTTTGGGGAACCCTGGCTAAACTTTTTGCAAAGGCATATGATCCATTTACTGTGGCACGTGGTGAGCACTAAAGAGATATTTGTTAAAGGAATGAATGAAGATGTATGTATCTTAACTAGCTATATGCTTGGAAAATGTAATTTCATCTACAAACAATAACTTTATAAATAATTACACTGTTTCTCCCCAATTAAATTCACTGTGAAATCTGGCCAAAACATCTGTCATGATGTAAGCCGTGGAGAAAATGTTGAGATTAGCATGCAGTGATGAACATGGTGGTAAGTGCTGGGGAAGGCAGAATCAGAAGGGACTTAAATCAGTCCTAATTTTTAGGCCCTCACAAGGTTAATTCAGATTGTTCTTCTGTGTGTCTTCCTATCAGAAAGATTTGGTCAATCTGGTTAAAAAATCAGAGGTCAACAGAAGTGACTAAGCAGCTAGCAAAATCAACTCGGAAAGAAGATCTTAGCATATAATTTGAAAGAGAGAAAAAAAAAAAAGAATTTGAATCTCTCAAAGCCCAGGGAAACAGAGGATAATTTAGAATGATTTGGAGAGCTGTGGAGCTGATGGCATAAAATTGAGTAGAAGAAATACTTACTGGGTGTAAGACAGTTCTTAATGGACGGACAAATTAAAGAACCGTGTAGCATTCCAAGGAAAGAGTAGAGATGTTTTGATAAAATCTGACACCCCAAAGAAAGATAACCGCTAGCCTTTATGGAGAACTTACTGTGTGTCCAGCACCCAGTATGCATTATTTCATCTCCTCTCTGTAACCTGCAAAGTACATACTTAATTATCTTCATTTTACAATGAGGATTTCAGGCTTGCTCTTGTAGGCTGGTACGAGGCAGCAGTTTCAGAGTTCAGGCCTCATCACTATAGACTCTCCTATCTTCCAGTCATGAAGTTGGGTATGAATAGGTATGTTGTGCAGAGATTCAGCACAGTAATCTAGGTATTTCTCTGTATGCTAAATAGGTGATTCTAACAAGCCATTTTTTAATTAAGTGAAAAAGTAAAATAATCTCTTATGTATTCCAATCAAAAGTGCACTTTTGTTCAGTCTTCTGGATGAATGAATCCTTGCAGGAGCGAAATTTGTATATGAAAAGGCTTTCTTAATGCAGATTGAAAATAAATAGATATTAAGCTTCTGGACCCAGCGGAGTAAGTAGCGTCTAACAAGTGCCTGCTTTTCTGGAGCCAGAAAGTTAGCTGCATGGCGGTGTCTGGGGGATTGGGGAGAGAGAGAGAGACGGGGTTGAAATTCCTTTTCTACCTTCCTTTTTGCTTTTTATCTCAAATAAGTCACCTGAGTTCTCTGGATGTGACTTACCTCCTGGGGTAGAGGAGTTAATGTGATAGGGTATAGGTAGCTTGCATATAAGCGCACAGCTAGTATGTCTGTGAAGAGGGCATGCAGGTAAGAGTATGTATATTAAAATAGTACATGTAAAATGCTTAGCTCCCTGCCTGACCCATAGTGACTGTTCATTTAAAAGGAGCCAGCATTATTACTATTTATTGTTCAGGTCCAAGTACATCCTTTAGAAAGTGTAGCCCAGTGGTACTATAAGGTGGTAAGTTTTAAGAAAGGTTTTAGTTTTGTACGTTCCTCTCCAATTACATATTTAATAGTAAAACGTCACCCTCTGTCTACCCTTTTCACAACTGGGGGATTTACCGAATGCTTTGGTGTTTTAAACGCAGTCGTTTATCCACCGAAAACACAGCTCGTGACAAATTCAATGGTCGCCGAGCTCTAATATGTTAAGCAGGCAGAAGCCTGTTTTTAATATTCATCATCTTTAAGTGCTACCGACTGACAGTCAGTACGAAGTGTGCAGATATGGGTGCGGAGCAAAACAGAGCGAGGAAGAGGACTTGTTAATTTGTATTCTAGATGGAAATCTTAAATTAGTTTCCAAGATTTTTAAATGGATTTTTAAATGCTGGGCACACAGGAGATTGAGTTCATATTAATATTTATAAGGTTTGAGAAGATATTTAGTGAAATATTTGTATAATTTAATTTTGGTCATCATCAAGTAGGGAGCCATGACAAGGAGGACCGCGTTACTTTAGTTTGGGGACTGTTTTGTGGCTCCCAGTCAAGGAATATCCTTCTGGAAAAGCCCCAAAGGACAGATAAATGCCGAAAAAGCTCTCGGTTGTTGGAACTCAGGAAGTCAGAGGTTATTTGTACATAAATTTCTGGGGTTGGATTGTTTTATGTTAGTTTTGTTTAAATTACTTAACTTAGAAATCAGCATTGATAATGATTTTTTTTAAAGCATTTATTGACAGTTCTGCAGAAGTCTGCAATCTAGCAGCTTTTATATTCTTTATTATACAGAACAGCTCCGTTGGTTCACAGAAAACCTGCTTCCTGGAGTTTTGCTTAGGGCTAATTGAGTTTAATGTAGTTTTGTGTGCAGAAGGTATTGACTTGTGCATAGTATTTAATTTGTGTAAATATGTGTGTATGTAATGTTTTGCCCCTCTGAGTTTTATTTTAAATGTAACCCTTGAAACTGGGATAATAGAAATTCTTAGCCTAGGCCTGCTAGCAATTGCAGGTGCCAACGGTTTAAACTGCTGTAGAAATACAATTATGAGCAGCCAAGAGCAAATCTTGTTTTAAGGTCCATGTGTAATGAATGCCTGTTAGTATCATAGAATACAATTAAAAAGAGGTTTACCTCTCCTAAGCTCTGATTGGTTCTTTCTGATGGAAGTGGAGCGTCCCATGAGTAGAATGTGTATTCAGCTCTTGGTGATTTAGACTCCAGTGAGCCTGGCATACTGCAGGCTTGGATAAATTCAGGGCAGTTATAGTCAGGCAGAGATGGGAAAAGACTGAAAGATTAATGAGGGAGCTTAAAACAAAGCTTCAAAAATGAGAGCAATGCTCTGCTTGGTCTTATGTAATTGTGCCGAATGGAAGTCAGTCTTGGCTGCTGCTGTTTAAAAATTTTAGGAGGTTGGCAGGAAATGTTTGTTTGTTATAAAAATTGGATCTAGAGAATGATAGTGAAAACCTGAGACAAAATATCTAATTCTTGCTTGCCTGTATGTGATCCTCCGAGATATATACCCTCGTCTTCATTCATCCTCCTTTTATCCCAGTTTGACCAAGCTTCCTGCCTCCCTGCTTCCCTCACCCTCCTGCCCCCTTCTTTTTGGCAAGGACCCTTATTGAGGACAGAGGTCCTGGCCCAGCTGCCTCCAGGAGATGCACGTCTGAGATGGGCTCCTGGAGGCTGCTCTAATGCTCTTTCATTTCAAGGCCTGCAAGATCGGGAGCAAATAGGAGTGTGAGAACCCGCTGAGGACACAACACAGGTGATTATTGGTCACCTATGGCTACTGGGGGATCCAGAAACAGAGCTGTTTCTGGCTGATGGTTTGAAGTAGCAGTTTTGTAACACTTCTGTAGAACTTAAGGGATCCTAATGACTTTAAAATGCTTTTTTACCTTTGAAAATCCTTTTAATAGATGCTCTAATGAACCTTCCATTTACCTGATGGACACAGTTGAGCTCTGCAGTGAAGCTGGTCATACTGTTAATGTGAGGCTGGGCACTTGGGGGAAAAGCAGCTCATAAATAACGTGGTGCAGGTGAATCGCTTCTGAAATCCAGTGCTCGCTAATACCAGTGAAGAAGAGCTGCCTTGAAGGAGAAACTGGCCAAGGCACAAGCAAAGTCTTCAGGTGTCAAGATGCAACACCAGCCTTTTAACTTTGCTCTCTCCGTTTCCTCTTCAAGGAGTTTGGCGCCACCTACAGGAAGCAGGAAGCACTATAACCTACTCTGTCTCTCCGTAGCACCTGGGTTCTATTCCATTGGTCATTCCTTATCTTTCGTTTTTATAAATGTGGTCACTGGTTCATCATGTAGTATTTATCAGGCTTCTTCTTGGTTATGGCGTGGGGCTAAGCTCTGTGGAACAAAAGGTTCCATCTGCACTCCTTATCCTTAATTGCTTCTTCCAGTCTCTGTTTCTGCTGTCACGCACCTTTCCCAGAGACGAACCCACAAGAGAACAGAGCATCAGTTGGGGTCTATACAGCATGTCGAGGTGCTGTGACTTCTGCACTGTTTTGCCTTCTTTTGCTTCTTGTAGAGAGTGTGACATTCAAACCCATCCTTTTTTTTTTTTTTTGGTTGATGTTGTTTATTTGTTTTTATTTGTCTTATCTGGAGGGAAATGTTAAGTTAAAAAAGACCCCTACACAGCAAAGAAAGTTCAGGATGCGTGATGCGGTTCAGAGAAGTCTAAAGGAAGGCACGTGATGACTTTTACAGGTGCGTTAAGGATGTTGAAGAGATAATGAGGATCAATTATTTTCATTCATCAGTATCTCCTAACTGTATCACTGAATCAAGTTCCCCATTGTTTAAACTAGAGTGATTGGCTTAAAAGGAGTTAAGAACAGTGCAGGGTTTTCCTCTTTACTATGTGAATGACTGTAGCCCTTTTTCTTTTTGCTCAGTACCTCTAACTCAGACCCTGTCCTGAGTTCCTGCTGGGTCCTTTGCGTGGCTCTCCTTCTCCACCCCTGGAACACCAGCTCACATGTCCTAGACCAAATCCACTGTGGTCTGGAATAGGTTGACACCCCCTCCCTTTTTTTTTTTTTTTTCTGTTTTCTTATCTCTAACCTTTTTTTGAGACAGAGCCTCAGGCTATCCCCCTGGGTAGAGTGTTGTGGCATCACAGCTCACAGCAACCTCCAACTCTTGGGCTCAAGCAAGTCTCCTGCCTCAACCTCCCAAGTAGCTGGGACCACAGGCGCCTGCCACAATGCCAGCTATTTTTTGGTTGCAGCTGGCATTGTTGTTTGTCAGGCCCGGGCTGGATTCGAACCCGCCACCTTAGGTGTATATGGCTGGCGCCTTAGCCACTTGAGTCACAGGCACTGAACCCATATCTCTAACCTTAAAGGAGCAACAAAAACCACTGCATGTTATTGATCCTCCTGTAGTATATTTATGTTTGTTTTATTTCCTCCCTCCCTCTGGACGAATAACACCATAATCCATCCACTGTCCTAGGAAATAACTCTTAGTTATCTTTAACAGCTCTCTA
Source organism: Galagoides demidoff (assembly GCA_963574575.1). Lineage (NCBI taxonomy): Eukaryota > Metazoa > Chordata > Mammalia > Primates > Galagidae > Galagoides > Galagoides demidoff. Next base: position 8,127 of record CAUYQV010184774.1, read on the forward strand.
CCAGTGAAGTCCACATCCCTGTCATCTTCTTGCTTTACCTTGATAATGTTTCTTGAATTTCCTTGTTCTGGGATTGAAGTTGTGCTTTATTAGCAACCATCATTCCCCCGTCTGGAATTTTCTGTGACTTCTTCCAAGTGTCTTCAAAGTGACTATTCCATTGTCTTTTTTTTTAGTTGACTTCCAGCAGAATTGGGAAGTAGCTATTGGTTAGAAAGAGCTATCTAGTCAAGTGAGATCGGATATCACCTCTACCCTCCTGTTAAATTACGCTATGGAATTTCAAGACTTCTGTCTTTCAGTATTGTGGTAGAGTATTTATTTAAACATCAGAAGGAACTTTAGAATAAGAAAATACATTAGTGGTTTAATGGGAAGTGTCACCCATTGGTTCTGCAAGATTACTGATAGGGTATTTCATATACTCCTACCAAGTATTCTAAAAGTTGCTCAGAATCCATAGTACATTTGTCCTCAGAAGATATACAAATGGCCAATTAATTAGCATGCGAAGATATTCAGTATCATTAGTTAGTAGAGAAATGGAAATTAAAACCACAGTGAGATGCCATTTCACACCCACCAGCTGAAACTTAGACAAGAAAGGCAACAATAAATACTGGCAAGGATGTGAGGGTCTCCGAGGTTACTGGTGGTAATGTAAAATTTCAGCCAATTTGGAAGTAGCTTGACCGTTCCTCAGAGTATCAAGTATAGATTTAACTAATAAGATCCAGCAATTCCACCCCTAGCCAAGAGAATTAAAACCTAAGTCTCTGTAAAAACATGTACATGAGTGCTCATAGCTTCATTACTCGTAATAACCAAAAAGTGGAAACACCCCAACTGTTCATTAATTGATGAATGGACAGATAATATGTGATACGTACAGACAATGGACTTATGCCTCTATTAAAAAGGAATGAAGTACTGATACTTCACTCTGTAACATGAATGGGCTTTGAAAGACATTGTTAAGTGAAAGAACCCCAAAGCTTACATATTGTATAATTGCCTTTTTGTGAAATCTCCAGAAAAGTCAAATCTGTAATGATAGAAAGTGGGTTAGTGGTTGCCAGGGGCTGAGCAAAGAGGGCAAGCAGAAGTGACTGTTGATGGATATGAAGTTTCTGTGGATGGTGATGCTTTGAAATTAGTTAGTGGTGATGGTTACACAGTTCTACGAATATGCTAAAAACCACTTCTGGGGTATGTGAATTATATCTCAGTAAACCTATTTCCTATACAGAGTGGCCATAAAGTTTGTGTAATTGCACACTATTTTAAATCGCACACGAACTTTATGGCCACTCTGTATATAAAATAGGGCTATATTATATAGCGAGGTCGTTGGTAGCTGTAGGCAGTTGAGCCTGTCTCTAATTCATCTTTGTATCTTCCAAAGTACTAAACTTTGCATATGTAAGCCTTTGATGACTGATTGAAGAATGAATGACTGATTGACAAAGTCGAAGTTGTTTTATTATAATGTGTGGAAGACATTCTTTGGCAAGCGCCATGGAGAGAGGTGAAGAAACCATGGCCCAGAGTGGAAACCTTCTGTTCACTGGGGCTGACAGTCGGCTGTCCTGTCATTGATGGGATGTCAGTCTGATAGAATTGCACTACGCTTTGACGTCAGCTAGATGGTGTATTTCTTTTTTCTTTTGAGTGATAGGTTGGCAAACTATACTTTTAACAAGTGTATGTTATGAGGATGACGCACGATGCCAATGCTCTGTCGTGACCTTTATTTTTATGAGCTGTGAGAATTAAGAACCTACCAGTTTTAGTTTAATTAAGCAGTAAGACACAGCAGATGGTGCATTTGTGGGTGACGGTTGCATTCTGTTGGTTCTCCCAAGCAGCACTCTTACCCTGTGGAATGCCTCTCCTGGAGTGTCACACCACTGTTGTAAACCTACTAGGAAGACAAACACGTGGTAATAATACAGTCAGGAAATCTTAGAGGGCCATTTACAACGGGGCCTGAATCCCACAGGAAGTTCTAGACGTTGGCAGCCAGTTGAACTTACTAGGATATTAGGAAGAGTAACCGTGACATTATGGTCACAGTAGTTTACGGCCCGTCTTTACTTTCCAATATTTGCAAACAAGGTATATGAAGATTTTTATTGCCCTGGTGTTCTTTTGTGTAATCTGGGTCAAACATTAAGAATGCATTGGAATATGATTTGCATGTATTAAGTGCGCAGAGAAGATTCAGTAAATGGAGAACCGCTGAATTTATGTCACATTGTTTTATTATGTTTGCTTTTAGTTAAACAGAGGGCCCAGAGAGCGTCTTGCAATGGGCATTTTCCCCCTAAGTACTGTGTGCTTACGGCTCGCATATTTACTCCAGGGTGTTAAAAACATACATAGGCAGAGAAGATAGGGAATTAATTCAGCGCCTCTCACTGATCATGCGACTCTTCAGGAAGAAAACCCAGTTGTTAAGTAGAATGACTTTCTCTTATTGTTAAGGGAGAGACTGTCGAGTTCAGGCTCTTTACCTTTCACTATCTTTGAAAAACAGAACTGCTTGAAAGCTGGCATAAAACTTCTAATTGCACAATATTTTAGATTCCAAGATAATATGCCTCAATTTTTTCTCATTAATGCAATATACGAAATCATCAAAATGAAATACATTCACTTACTGGCTGTAACGTTGTTAAAAGTACGAACTGTGCAGATTTTTTAAAAATACACCCAGTGGTTGCTTCAGATAGAACAATCCATTTGTCTCAAGTCTTTGCTCTAAAGAAAGACGAGATTTGGAATTCCAGTTAAATCATGAACTTCAAAAATAATATTTTAACAAGAGAATATAATTTCTCTTTGGAAAAGCCCACATTTTATATTAATTGCTTTTCTTGAGTTAAATAAAGAGACTCTATTGATTTTTAGGGGTCTTGTCACCATGCAACGCGTAAGAGCATATCATTGCAGACCTAACTTTTTATATTTATCTCCCTTCCTCCCTCCCTCCCCCCTTTTCTTCATTTTTTTGAGGCAGAGTCTCATGCTATGCCCTGGGTAGAGTGCCATAGCATCATAGCTCACAGCAACCTCAAACACTTGGGTTCAGGCAATCCTCCTGCCTCAGCCTCCTGAGTAGCTGGGACTGCAGGAGCCTGCCATGACGCCTGACTAGCTTTTCTATTTTTAGTAGAGATGAGACCTCACTCTTGGTGAGGCTGGTCTCAACCTCCTGAGTTCAAGAGATCCTCCTCCCTTGGCCTCCCAGAGTGCTGGGATTATGGGCGTGAGCCACTATGCCAGCTTAACTTTTATGTTTAAATAAACGAAACATTTCTTTTCTGGATTCCCATGAACTTTAGGATTCTCAAGCACTGATGAATAAAACTAAGGTATAAAGGCTCATTTTGCTGTTTTTCTTATAAAATGAAAAGATTATTGACCTTTTCATAAAAGATTATTGACCAGTATAGTATAGTGGAAGTATCTATAAACCTCTACCTGCATAGGAAATCCAAAATAATAACAATTTAGTCTATAAACTATTGAAGATTTGGACAGGAGAAATTAAAAAATTATATTTGTAGGGGCGGTGCCTGTGGCTCAAAGGAGTAGGGCGGCAGCCCCACATACCGGAGGTGGCAGGTTCAAACCCGGTCCCGGCCAAAAACTGCAAAAAAATAAAAAATAAAAAAATAATTATATTTGTAGGGTGGCACCTGTGGCTCAGTGAGTAAGGCACCAGTCCCACAGACCAAGGGTGGCAAACTGCAGCAGCAACAACAACAAAATTATATTTGTATGGAAACATACTTTACTGCAGAATCATTAGTATTTCATTTCCTAGCAGAACTATTGTAGATCTTCATTTAATTAAAACATAGAAAAGAAGGTACAAAATCATTTCCCATTTACTCAGTGTGTAGGTAACTTGCCAATACTTCTGTTGCTCTGTTTGCTAGAAATAGATAACACTCCTGGGCCCTCAGAGGAGGCCTCAACAGAAAGAGAAAATGTTACCTGATAATTTAGGTTGGCAAAGATTATTTATTTTGGTTCTCTAAAATTGGCATTCTGTTAATTCTCCATCATAATGCTTCCGTTTACAAGGATGCTGGATATTTTGCCTTGTTTTTGGGTTAGAGGAAGTGATGAAATTTGTGCGTAAACTAATAATTGACAGTTGGCACCTGTAGCCTTAATTGCTTACCTAAGCAGTCTAGCGCTTTTGCTGATCATAAACAAAGGCTTTCCTTCAAAACCTGATTGTGCTACTTACTCACTTGGGACTGCATCATTTAGGAATTCTTTGTGGCTCTAAAAGAGACCCCCTTCCAAAATAATTGATTGAAACCGTAGGGTTTGTTGGTTTCGTTTTTCACCTAAAATGAAACCCTGTCTGGAGATGGGCAGCCCAGGGCTGGGTGGTGCTTCGCCCAGCCTTGAGGAAGTCAGCCTCCCTTTTTTCTGCTTCCCCATCCTTCACTGGTGAGTTTTATCCTGGAGATCATCTCATGGTCCATGATGGAGCTTTTGCTCTTGCGGCTGCATCTTAGACAGCAAGAAAGACAAAGAAGAACCAGTTTTATTTCCAACCCACACAACACTTCCAGTTACAGCTCATGACCTAGATGTGAGGGAGGTAGGAGATGTTATCTTTTCCAAGGACAGCTAGAAAAGAGGGGTTCTGTTACCAAGGACGGGGGGTGGGGGGAGAATGGATGTTTGCTGGGCAGCTGGCATACTCTGCCGTGGTGACCTTGAGCAGTTTAATCTCATCAAGCTTCAGCGTTGCTTGTCTTTAAAAATGGTTGTAAAAATAGTATCTAATTCAAGATCCTATTGTTTTGAGTATCCAGTGAGTTAATGCATTTAGCACCATGCCTCGCATATAATGAGTAAGCAATTAATGTTATTCACTAACATAACTTAGTTACCTGTGTTTCAACTTGAATATTCATAAAACTTTACTCTGAAGTTGAAACAAGAGTTATAACATCTTCTTTGTTAGACAGTGGATTTCCAGTGAAATCAGAGTACAAGGAATATGTGATCTGGAGACTCAGGAGGGTGAGTCCTGAGTTATTCCAAAGAATAAAAGCAATCGCTATTACTACGTCCTTAATATCTCCAGGTTAATGTCCTACAGACACAACTTAAAATGTTTCAGTATATTACAGATTCTTACTGCTTTCCCTTGCTCACTACCCCGCTCCCCATTTTGACAAGCTGGAGACCTCAGAACAGGCTTTGAATACATCTTTATTACTATCTGTACCCAATAGTCACTTGCAAAATTGTTCCTAGATTTCGCAAGCCTGTCCCTCCATTTCCATTCTCACTATCTGAATTGAGGCTGAATTCTTCCCCTGCCTTCCACAGGTCTTCACTGCCTACCAGATAACATCCACACTCCTTGGAATAATATTCATGTCTTCATATAATCTGACTGCGGTACTAACAGCATTATCTTGATTCAGCCACACCTCCTGAGTCTCCAGATCACACAGTCCTTGTACTCTGATTTCATTGAAAATTCACTGTTTAACAAAGAGAACATTGTAACTCTCGTTTCATCTTCAGAGTAAAGTTTTAGGAATATTTAAGTTGAAACACAGGTAACTAAGCATAGATATGTTTGGGCCTGTAACTTGGGGTGTGATTTCTGGAAACTCTTCTTGTGATTTGTTTATGAGGTCAATGTATGGATGTGTACACCAGCATTCCTCACCATTGCTGAGTGTATGAATGTCAAGGAACAAATGCCTTTAAGCAAAAGGAATGGGTGGATGGGAGTTGATGTCTTCCTAATGAATGGGTTAGTTTGTTCAGCAATTTTCCAAATATAGGTTTAGATCTAGAGACTCATTATTTTCACTTTGCTAGACGATAGCATTAGCTTAGGTATTTAAAGTGAATGTTATGAATGTATTTTGCTTTCAAATTAAAAAAAAAGTAGAGAGTGTTAGCTTTACTTTTATTAGGGTGTGTGTGGCATATGTAATGGGTTGCGTAATATAATTTCAAAGCCCTCTGATGCAATATTTTGAAACTAAGTTGGTTGTACAATTAAAACATATCTTCGGTCATAGATTACTTGGCCTTATGCCATTTTCATAGGCAATGTCCTACTTAAATAGCCTGGATTGGCTGAGAAAAATAATTGCTGCTATGAAATAATTTTGCAATTACCACTGTAATTAAGGGCAGTTTGTTAATGAAAGTGCTCGGTGAATAATGTCTGCAGGGCACTCCATCTTGCAGCTTCATGCCAGATGATTGGTTCATGCGGTGGAGGCAGTTAGGGAATTAGTGACACAGCTGTCATGGTTACAGGATGGATGTAAATATCCTTCGCAGTTGATGATGAAGAACAGTCATTAGCCTCCTGCCCCTGGGGAACTGGTCAGAAGAACAAAAATAAACTTAACACATGATGGTAAAAGCCATTCCTTATGTCTCCTTTTCGTGGGTAGGAACAATTAACATTCTAATAGCAACTGCGGAGAGCATGTGGACGCGCCCTCCCCACTTTGCAGGCATGTTAGTGTGATAAATGTTCCTCCTGGCAGGGCATTGGTTGTTCACAGTTTATAACCACTCTTATTAGCTTACGGGCCAGTTAAAAACTGCTCTTTAGAGACCCCCGGGCCCCATTTAAATTTTTCCCGTCCATCTCCAGGTGCTGCACACTCACTTTGACCCTTTGAAGAGTGCCCCTGGATGGATTTTTGCATGCTGTCTGCACGGCTGCAGGGGCCATTGAAGATCAATTTTCTGTGTTGGGCTTCCTGGCCAGTGTCAAATATATATTGTTATAAAGAAGACCCGGATGCTTATTCCTGTCTTGCTTGGTAGTTTGAAAAAGTCATTTTTGAAGGTTAAGCAGGCTCGTCCCCCCCCCCCCCCCCCTTTTAAACTAAGATGTCCTAGGTGTCTACGTGCACTCTGTGTTGATGTGCATTCCACTCCCTCGGTGTCGCGATGTTGTTTTTCATTGTGAATTTGCTTAAGCAATCTTTTGTGGAGTAATTTCGTAACATGCACACACTGTGGTTTTACACTGCGTCGCTCCTGCCCTGCAACTCATTAACTTTTGCTGACTAGGAAGTCGGGACGCCATGTTCCGTTTTCTCCGGCTGCATCTTGCCATACAGTCACTTTTACCCCTTGTAAGAGATGTTCGGAGGACACTTCCTTAAGCGTGGCTTCCCTCGCTGTCCGATGCGTGAAGTCTTCTCCTCAGGGCCCTAAGGAGAGATGCTTGGAGTTGTAGCGTTGCCTTAGAGGTGACCATATAGCCTCACCCAAGGAGCATCACAGTTTTCTGGGTTTTAGTGATTGTTCGTGGTAACCCTATACATTTCAAGGGTGCATATATCGCTGCACGTGTCTTGGGGAGATGCCCCGCATTTGCTTAATACTACTTTTGGTGCCTGTTTCTCCTCTTGACTTGAGCCAGGGGAGGTGGCGGAGGGAAGAGATCAGAGTTCGGCCTCAGAACTCTGACACGCTGCAGCCCGGACCCTGCCTCTTCCTTCCTCTTCTTTGGCTGTTGCAGAGTGAAAAATACTGGCATGCTTAGGTGTGAACAGAGCTTGCGCTGATGTTCGACGGCTTCCTTTGCTGCCGAGTCCTTCACTGTTCCAGGACACGCATCTTTCTCATTAATCAATGATATGTTATTGTGGACATTTTACAAGCTAACTTAATTGTGATATCAGACATTCCAAGATACTAATTAGCCTACTGGCCTCAAATGGTCTCTAAAAGCCAAAGAACTTGAAGAACCTCACAGACTGAGCATTATATAGATATAATATGTGTGTCATTCATATATAAGAAATGTCTGCAAAGGATCCAGCAACACCATATAGAAATAGAGCCTTACATGGCTGGATACTTTAAAGAGGGCACATATGTTAATATATCTCTTTGTCCAATAAATGGCTACTTCTGATTGAAGGTGGGGATTATTTTCAGCCATGGTCCTGGCTGGCAAAATTATTTGGGTTCTGGTGGGATGTGATTTGGGGAGGATTCTTCATAAACTCCCCCACCCCTGACCCCGGGTGCAGAAGGAGTGGTATGAATTCATATTACGTCAATCTTGGGAGCAAGTGGAAAGACACAGGCTAGACAAGACCCTCCCAGTAGAATGAAAATTTCACCGTATTATTATTTATCCTGTTTTTAGCAAAAGCATAAGCTTTTGTGGTAGGTCAAGACAACTAAAGTAGGAAAGGAAAAAAAGGCAATTGTGTTTTTAATTGGTGTTACTCTAGATACAGGGACCAAGGAACTTCTTTTTCTCCTTCAGGAGAGGTGTGACATGCTGCAGTATTTAGAAATTCTAGTTTGTATTCCCATTTTTGTTTTGTTTGGTGGTGTTTTGATTTTTTTATTTTTGGCGAGACATATGAGATTCGTGTTTAATTGAATTTCCAAGGCAACTGTATACAAGCACCCTTCAAAAAGTGTATTTAAAGATACACTACAGGTTTTCAGGAGAGGTGGCCGTGTAAATTGAACAATCTGTAAGGAGAGGGGGGGAAAACAGTTTCTGAGTTTGGATAAGTAGTTGATATTCCCAAGTAAAACAGAGTCTGTTCTCACGCAGTTTCTGGGCTAGATTGGACAGGAGTTGGAGCCTCATTTTTAGACATAACAACTCTTACTACATTTCTCTCATTTCTTCAGGACAAGTCAAAACCTTTATCATTCAGCCCAGGCAACATAGCGAGACCCCATCTCTGTAAAAAATTAAATTAGCTGGGTATGCTGGTATATGCCTGTAGTAGCACCTGCTAAGGAAACTGAGGCTGAAGGATCACTTGAGCTCAGAGCTGAAGGTCACATCACAGTGTGCTGTGATTGTGCCACTGTGCTCCAGCCTGCGTGACAGAGTGAGTCTCTTAAAAAAAAAAAAAAAAAACTTTTTAGTTCCTCGCAGTGAAAAGGTATTTTGTCCCATCCTGTCATATTGCCATTCTTTCTATCAAAGCAACACTAATTATAAAAATTGAACATAGATTTGTGCTGTTTAATAGGTTTGAGTTTCATTTTGCCTCAGTGGGAAGGCATTCGATTAACAGAACCCTTTTTTTCCCTCCTCCTCCCCCCTTTTTCTTTTGGTGGAACAGTTAGTAAAAGCGTAGGAAATTGATTTTAGTGTCACAAAGGACATTTCTGACAGGAATGTACTTTGAAATGATTCAAGGCATCTGTTTCTCTTGCATATGCCCAGCGCTGCTGAGAGCTGTACCTAAATTAAACTGTTTAACGTGTCAGCTCTGAATCTGATCACAATTTACAACCCAGTGGCTTGGTTGGAATTTTCAACATTTCATGAACTTCCTCCTCTCATTTACAAAACAAGTTCCCGCTCAGAGTGACCATTTGTTCTCGATGCCGATATGTCACGGTCAAAAATCGACTTAGCTCTAGAAGTTATTTGTTTCTGTATGGTCACTTTGCCTATGGAGCGAATCATCTGCCTGTTTTTATCTCTCCTGGCAGGGTTTGCGGGTGAATACTTGGTGGGTGTTTTTGTCCCCATTTGTCTTCCACTGGTGCTCTGTCTGGCGTGCAAGCTGGCTCCAGGAATCCTAGTTTTAAGAACTCTGTTTACTACTGTAGCTGGCGTAGTACCTAGGAGGCACTTAAAAAAAAAAATCTTTCATAAATGAATGAAGAAGGAACGCTTTCCACATAATGATACCGCAGTCTTAGTCATAGGCTCTTGACTGAGGGCTCACTTGTCTCCCCTGCTCATGTTTCTTAGAAATTAGCGAGGTTCACTTGTATCACTTACAGTGAAGCATGTCCTTTGAAGTTGAAGGCCAGGAACCATGATGCTTTGTGTGTGAATTTTTTTTATATGAATCAAAGAGATGATTTGCTGGGGAGGAGAAGAAAAGGTGAGGATGTTGATGCGTAACAGGGACCTGAGCTCATAACTCCATCATCTTCTCTCGCCCAGCGTGTACCCGTGAGCTCTGAGGACAGCATTCAAGAAGGGCTTCTACTCTTGCCCTCCCTGTGCTTGTGAGTTCACCACCCGCTGAAGGAGGGGGGCATTTTCACGGGATTAGCCCGATGGCTCCGTGCCCGGTAGAATCACTTGGTTGACCTTGAAGATGAACGGTCACACTTGACTAGACGTGGAGAGCATTATCCATAATGCTGCATCTCTCTGCAGTTCTGGGTGACCATATTCGTGGGGGTAGACAGCTTCAGATAGCAGGGGCTTGGGTATTTAGAAATTGTATTTCTTTTACTTGTCGGAGTGGGTGATCCAAGTCTTTGGATGGTGAGGCTCCCCACCCCCCCAGTCATTCAGTGACCCAGGGTGATGCCTCCTCTGCCCCCTGCCACAGAGTCGAGCTGGTCCTACCATTTCAGACTCCCAGAAGGGGGAAAGGAAAGCAGAGGAGGAGCAGCGCCCTCTTCAGGCACCAGGCTAGAAGTGGCACACATCACACATCACTTCTGCTCACAGGGGAAAGAACTGGCCAACCTGGTTACCAGGAAGGGTGGGGAGTGCAGAGTAGCAGCCTGTGTCGGGCTGCACGGAAGAGGGAGAAGTGAACTTAGTGGACAGTTAGTCTCTTGGACCTTAGCCTTTTCCTAACCAATTAGCTGTCCAGCGCAGCTCTGTTTTGTGAAATCAGTTGAGCTTAGACTTGAGGGTGACCATTCTCCCTTCAAGTTTCTTTGGGTCTAGGCTATATAAATATAAATGATCATAATAACAGGCACAGTGTCTAGCGCACCTTCTTCTGGTTAATATCAAGGGGTCAGTACTCTGTATACACCTATTTTTATACTTTGAAATGTCAGCATGTGTCTGTCTGACGGGTACTTGCTATTGTATAAAAATTTGAACGCTCACTTCATCTCCTTCTACTTTGTCTCTGGGAAACATGGTAGAATCGGGACAGGTTGGTAGATTTATAATTTCTTCTTCGTTGAGGATGGTATTGTATGTTCTCTTGGTATGCTAGTCACCATACAGGAACATCCAGAAGGCACGATCACTATTGTTTGCAAATATGGCTGTGTAGGGTACGCAGATGGTCACTGCCTAATGTAAAATTGGGTTTCCACTGGGGATCTTTGTTTAGAAAGAGTTATCGAGGTGACACGAGGAATTGTCATCAGTGTTATTGCTTTCTGCTTTTATAGTTTATTTCCTCCAAGGATCTCAAAAATATCTATAGCCATCTTCCCCCTACCTCGATTAGATTTCAGAAACAGTGACTGATTTTCTACTCACACCGTTAGGGAAATTCTACCTCACATCGTCTCTTGGATGCTTTTGGATGAAATATATCAAGATCTTCGAGACATTTAGACCTGTGGTTAGATCAGTCCCCTCAACCACTTTCTTGCCATGCAATAAATGTTATTTTTAGTAAGGTAGGGTCTTAGATGATAGCCATCTCACTTCTTAAGTATTAGCACCATGAGACACTTAATCTTGATTTTATGCGGTCATAAATCACTTTTGGTTTTCTTTTGGATGAGGTAGGGGACAAGGAAAGAGGTCAAGTGGAGTCTAAGCTATTTATGTAGAAAGTAGTTTTATTTTAAACACTCTACCTTTGTATGTCTTGTTGTTCTACTACCAATACCGAATAAAGTAGGAGTAGATGTTTCTTGAAGTATTTTCCTGAGTATGATTTACTATCGCTCACAGTCCATGATGTCAGCTATATTGAGTCTACTATTAATGGGGGAGCCCGTTCCAGCGGTGTATTTATACAGCATCCTACCCTCCAGTAATCAAAACGCGAGATGCTGCAGTGTAGAACCACTTGCTGAAGGTGATGGAAAATACACCTCTCTAGGGGTGATATTAATCTCTTCTCAATGTCTTGTGAACGCGTTTTATGTCCAGGGCATGTTAAATTGAGTCACCCAAAAATAGAGTCCCTGAGATTTAAATAAAGTGGTATTGGAGCAAGAAACTGATCATTCTTTTTTTGATAGTTAACCAATTGCCACCTCACCTTGCTCCCTTATTAGCTATAGCATCTCGCGTGGCCGTTGCCACACTGTCACATTGTTCTCACACTCCCTGTTTATATTCCTGTCTTCCCACCACACTCTGAGCTTCTCTCGGGGACGGAATCTATTGCAGGCACGGTCACATCGCAAACCCGGTCAATAAATAGTTGATGAATGAATTAAAAGATGAATACATGTATTAAGTAGGAAAATCTTCTCCTTCCGCCGATAGGTGAAAACTAATCTAAAGACAATGTCTCAAAGTTTGGACAAGCTGGAATTTATGTTCTCCATATATAAGGAATCTTTCTGTTGCCTTTCTCTGCCCATATAGTTACTTGATGGTAGTTTTCTTAAAAATCGAGAAACTATACACAGCATGTACTGTTGGTTTAAGATGATGAAACTGTTGTTTTGTTCACCTGGTTGTAACAACAAAAGCTTTTTATGAGGAAAGGGGGGTGGACACTAGGGTGAGGACACTAGTGTGGACACTAGGGTGTCTCCGTCCTAGTGGTGAGTCACTTGCCCACTCTAAGCCTTTTTACCCAGCTGTGAAACTGGGGTAATCATGAGACTGAACTCACTGGGGCTATTGTAAGACCAGAACAAGACACAGTTGGCCCTTGAACAACATGGGTTGAACTGCACGGGCCAGCTTATATGTGGATTTTTTTTCAACCAAACTCGGATGGCAAGTACAGTATTCATAGGTTGGGAATCTCACGGGTATGGACATCTTTGGGTTCCACGGGGCCAACTAAGGACTTGAGCGTGCTTGGGCTTTGGCATCTGCCAGGGCCCTGGAACTAATCTCCCCGGGAGACGAAGGGGCAGTTGCTCTTTGTGTAATACTTACCCACTGCCTCGCACACGGCTCCCAACAAATGTCATGAAAATAACGATGATGACATTTTTTTCTTTGTCTTCCTCGATTGAAGCTTTAAAATTTCTGTTGCTTATTTGTTGATGTGCTTTTATTTCATTATACTCTTAAAGGGAACTGTTTCCACAGAAGTCATCAAATATTATCTTTCAATACCATGAATCAGGGAAAGTTAGGTGTAGGTCTACACAGTTATGGAAAAATAAGAAGTAATAAGACCTTCTTTCTCCTAGCTTTGAAGGGATGTCATATCATGAAGTGGTTGAACTACACAAAGGAAGTCTTGTTTGTTTTTCCAGCATAAAATGCGTGTAACAAATAGAATCTCTTGGTATCAGATGATTCTGAAAGCTTGCTCAGAGCACAGCGAAATGAATGATAAGATGCCACAGACTTTCGTGTTACCTACAAACATTACTCTTTTTTCCCTTCGTTTTAAAGTGGGCTAGGTCAGACACTGAAATATATTTAGAATTTTCCCCCTAACCTTCTAATGAAGTGGGTGTTTATTTTCTGTTATTTCTAGGATCTAGTGATAAGGTGCAATGCCATCTCACCTATCTTGAAACCACGTAGCTGATAACTTCAGTTATCTGGAACACCAGTGCTGCTCTGGAGTGAACCAGAAAGGCCTCTTGAGCTATACTAGAAGATGTCACAAAGCTTTTGTATTAATACCTGTGTGTATTATTCAAAGATAAGCCCTTGGGATTTCAGTGACAAAAAAATCTTTTGTAATTTTTTTTCTTAAGATAGAGTTCCACTGTGTCAACCTCAGTAGCGTGCTGTGGCATCACAGCTCACAGCAACCTCCAACTCTTGGGCTTAAGCAATTCTCTTGCCTTAGCCTCCCAAGTAGCTGGGACTACAGGCGCCCAACCCAGCTATTTTTTTGTTGCAGTTGTCATTGTTGTTTAGCTGGCCCAGGCTGGGTTCAAACCTGCCAACTTTGGTGTTTGTGGCTGGCGCTGTAACCACTGCGCTATGGACGCCAAGCCAATCTTTCTTAATTTTACAAACCTATAGAATTTGTACAAAATCTTATCTATCTTAGTTATCTTTTCTCCACCCACCATGCACTGGAGCTAGAAAATTTGAGGTTTGAGAGTTACAGGGGAGGGGCAGAAGTTCTGGAAGATACAAGTAGCCTCAAGTAGCAAGAAAAATTCATCAATAACACTTAGCAGGAAGCAAATGTTGGCTTGAATCAGCAATAAAAGTGAAATTGTTTATTTTATTTTATTTTATTCTAAGAGGACAGGTACTATATAAACTTGTAGAATATTTCATCAATATAATCTAATTAAAAGCCATGATTCTGGGTAAGCTGCATATAAATGATTCCAGATAAAATAGGAAATTGTCCTTTCTTCTGTTTTTTTGGGGTTTTTTTGCAGTTTTTGGCTGGGGCTAGGGCCCCACCCCTTTGAGCCACAGGCACCACCCCACCTCCTCTGGTATTTTTGTCTAGCTATGAAGTTTCTTGGGCATAATCTTGGCCTTTTACTTCTAAATGTGTCTCTTTTTTTGCATATATGATTCTTTTCTACCTTAGTTTGACCCCTTGAAGGAAGTAAAATAAACATTTAGGTAGTAGAGAAACTTAAAGTCTTGAATATTAAGTTCACTGAAGTTGGCGTTTTTAGATTTTAGCGTCCCATTCCGCATTAACCCCCCACCCCAAATACTGAGCAACAACAGTAGCAAATGGTGGCAGCATCTGCTTCCCTTCTGTGAGTAGATTTATAAGCTTGAGGCTGGAGATTATTCTCCAGAGAACCATTAGAATTTAGCACCGAGCTATGTATATTATTCTCATAGCAACAATCATTTGAGACAGATACTGTTTCATCCTCATTTACAGGTGAGGATGTGGAGGTTCACGGAGATTGCGCTGTTTGTCCCAAGTCACGCTCCCAGAGACCAGAGCCAGAACTGTCATCGCATGGTCTGACCCTTTAGCCCACCTTGCTGACTATGCCTAACTTCAAGAGAAGCTTAATATTGCTGGATCTCCCATTCCAGTTTACATAAGAACTGAGATTTGAATCTCCTGATTAATAAAAAGTGAAAGAAAAAAGACTGATTGACATCTTTTGTTAAACTTCTTTGAATGATTGCATTGGCAGTAACTGCCTGGCCTGAAGAAAATGAACTATTTTAAAAGCACTAATGTTTCCTGATAGATACCTTTCCCCTCCCATTCACTAACTCCTTTATTTTCTTTTTTACTTTGACAGAGTTCTCGGGTTGTATATGAAAAGGTCCACGGGTTAAAGCGATTCTCGTCTGCTTTAAATTGTGCATTGACAATCTTCTTTGGGTTTTCCTTTTTTAAACTTTTTAAGTGTTGACAACTTTCAAAGAAATGGCATGTTCCTTTCACCTCCAGAACATTTTATTTAAATGTAGTCACCAGATTAGAGAAAGAATAAACAGAACTTTCACTTAAACGTTGCTGGATCACAGAAGAATAAATAGGTAGTGATATGATTTATAGCTGGTATAAGAATAAAGAAGATGAAGGAAAATTGAAACCTAAAATTACTGGTTTCAGCAGAGCATTCCTGATTTAATTTTAAATTGTGAATACAATTGATGCCTTGCTTAAATGTTTCTTGCCCAGGTTGTGGAAGCAAATCTCTGCCTTTTGTGTAACACATAGCTCGATTGAGCACTCGCTGCCTATATAGATCATTCAAAACTGAGAGGTAATCATCATGCATATTTATATCTAGCACAGTATTTCAATAAGTATTTGTTGATTGAATGAATAAAAGAAATGAATGAATGAATGAAAAAACTAGAAAGGTGATGTGTTAGCACCCAGGCCATATGTAACAGTTAGGAATAATGCACCTACAACAAAGAAGTTTTAGGTACCATTGATACCCATATCTTGCTACCAAAAAAAAAAAAAAGTGAAAAATGAAAAGGATTACTTTGTAAAAGAATTCACTCTAAGACTACTATTTTCTATGGAGTCTCCATAGGTCATCTTTGCACTAAATTGAAATTATCCTTCATGGTCTCCTGTTAAATGTTTTCTTCTAGTATATTTAATGAGTTAAGAGAGACAGACTTAGTGTCAACAGTGGTTACAATATCTGTACGTGAAGCATCTACTGCTGCGTATGACTTAAATTCCTCTTAGGTCTTCAACCATGGGTTTTTCCAAAATTATTTCTTGAAAGTAAAACTGGATTTCTTTAACTGATAATAGAATAATTTTGCTCCAGAGTATTGAAACTACCTGTTGTGTGCTCGAAACTTTTGCCTAATAAGGACAAAAACCTCTCATAGCTCAAAGAAAAATAAAACAATAACAAAAACACACAATAGAACCTCTATAGTTGACCACCTCCTTCCATTGACCATCTCTTCTTTGAGTTGACCTAATTTTCAGAGACCGGATATACAGCCCAAGTTCATTGTCAATACAGTAGGCCTGGTTCCTATGCTGGCCACTTCTGTATGTTGACCAGTTTGTTACAGTCCTTTGAGTGGTCACCTTACAAAGTTCTGCTGTACTCTTTGTGTCTCTTACAAGGACTCATTTTTGAAGGTCACATGGACTTTGGTGAGGCTGCCATTGAAACAAAATCTTTTTTTCTTCTCTTTATGAATTTTATTTGAATATTATGTGAATAGTTTCAGAGGTAGCAGATTTTTGTTCCTTATGGTAATTTTATTTATTTGGAAGCAGCCCAGAGTCATTTGGAATCATGTTGTTAAGGTAGATACTTCAGCTGTGGATTTAGGGAAAAAAAGAAAAAGGAAGCCTATTTATAGCTGTAAAATGCTAGGACTGAGCTGTGATCCATTGAGTCTCATGGAAAGGACAGGCGGGAATAAGGAGTGGTTTAGAATTTGTGGGGTCAGTGATGGCATTGCTTAAATATGCACATGGCCCTTCAAGCAACTATTGTGAAGAATAATATTCTCTTAAAATGTTAAATCTGTAAATTCCGGTGAGTTCATTAAAAGTCACACCTTATGAATGGACTTAAAGACTGATGTGCAGGAGAGGAAGAAACTGGATACCTGGGACTAGTTAGTCAGTCCTAAACAGCTAAAGCAAAACAGAAGGGTCCCTGGCGACCTTGGCATCAAATGTTGTTAGTAATGTGACCTTGGTATATATTTTTTTCTTGCTTAAATAGTGGAAAATTCATTTTAAAATGTCCTTCTGACTTTTTACTTCTGTGTTTATATTTTTTGTCTTCTTTTCTTATTGCAAACAGGGTACCTGTATTTTGGGGGTGTTATATAATGGAAGGTAGGGGCCCTCTGTGGAACACATTTTCTGATTGGCAAGATCTGGCTACCTGGGACGTTTTACCCATTCAGGTTACTTTTTGCAAATTAAAATTACAGTGTTAAAAAAAATTTTAGGCTCTTATCATGAGTGCTTGCTTCTGCTTCAACTTTGTAAAAACCAAGTATGGCCAACAAGTACTTTTTAATGAGCTGGGAGCTTATCCATGATAAATATCTTTGCAACTTCGGAAATCCCTCAAGGATGGGAATGCAGATCAGTAGAAATGGAAGCATTTAAATGTATGTTGCAAATACCTTACATGTTTGATTGGCCTAAAACACTGGAACTATTTCAATGCAACAGCGTGATGCCAACTCTCTCTTGGACATTCTGACTTAAATCTCTGTCATTCACTCACTCACTCACTCATTTGCTCACTCAATCAATCCAGGTTGTTACCCTACATGAAATATTGATGGACAACTTAAATACTTCTC
This sequence comes from Galagoides demidoff, assembly GCA_963574575.1. NCBI lineage: Eukaryota > Metazoa > Chordata > Mammalia > Primates > Galagidae > Galagoides > Galagoides demidoff. Next base: position 25,768 of record CAUYQV010184774.1, read on the forward strand.
ATTTTGAAAAGTAAAGCATGGGTAATTAAGCAATGCATTCGTAAGTTGGATACTAGGTTCGTACTGAGGCCCAATAATGAATAAAAAGTGCATTAACCAAATTAAAACTGTTGCATGCCTGTGTGTTTGGCTATTGACAAGTCTTTGTGAATTTCATTACATTACAGCTGAGTCGTGTTCATCCAAGAGCTTCCCGGAAATTTCTCTCGCAGTAAATCTTTGGTTGACTTCTGAAGTGGTTGGGGGAGATAATTCTGTGTGACAGTTCATCTTGCTCACTAATTTAATAGTAATCCTAGATAATCCTAGTTCTCAGTGACCCAGGGATCTAGAACATACATAGCTGGGCCTTTTCTCTCATGCTGTATTTGGTACCCAAATAAATGTTATCTCAGATTCTATTCTATGCCAGTGACTATGGAAATCTTTAAAATAGTGCATGATAACCATTAATCTCAGTAGGTGATATGCAGTTTAAGTGATGGCAATACGTTCTGAGAAAGGCACTGTGAGGCAGTTTCATCATTGTGGGACCATGCACTTACACAGCCTGAGATGGTGTAGCCGACACACCTCAGCTATATGGTGTAGCATACTGCGACTGGGCTGCAAACTTGCACAACTTGTCACTGCACTGAATACTACAGACAGTTGTAACACTATGGTAAATATTTATATATCTAAATATATCCAAACATAGATAAGGTACAGTAAAAATATGGTGTGATTTTCTTTTAAGGTAGGGGCTTTGATTTCTTTTTTTTTTTTTAATTGTTGGGGATTCATTGAGGGTACAAGAAACTAGGTTACACTGATTGCATTTGTTAGGTAAAGTCCCTCTTACGATTGTGTCTTGCCCCAAAAGTCAAAACTTCTATAGTGAGCAGGGGTGCAATGGCTGTAATCCTAGGAATAGATTGCTTGAGCTCAGGACTTTGAGACCAGCCTGAGCAAGAGTGAGACCCCTTGTCTATTAAAAATAGAAAAAACTAGCTGGAATTTGTAAGGGGGGACCTGTAGTCCTAGCTGCTTGGGAGGCTAAGGCAAGAGGATCACTTGAACCCAGGAATTTGAGGTTGCTGTGAGCTATGAGACTACAGTACTCTATCCAGGGTGATGGAGTGTCCTGCCTACAAAAAAGAAAGTCTATAGTAAGCAAAATTATCCTTCTAAAATACAAGCAAAACACATTCCCAGGTAAATAAAAATGGAGAGAATTCATCTGTAATAGACCAGACCTATACAACAAGAAATTCCAAAGGAAGCATTATACAAGGAGGCCAGAAAGTTTGTGTGCAATTTAAGATTATGCTCAGACTTCATGGCCACCCTGCAATTCAGGTTGAATAGAAACGACATTAGCTCTCGCCTATAATCCTAGCACTCCCAGAGGCTGAGGCAGGTGGATTACCGGAGCTCATGGGTTCAAGACCAGCTTGAGGAAGAGTGAGACCCCGTCTCTAAATAATAGCTGAGTGTTGTGGTGGCAACTTTAGTCCCAGCCACTCAGAAGGCTGAGGCAAGAGAATCACTTGAACCCAAGAGTTTGAGGTTGCTGTGAGCTATGATGCTACAGCACTCTAAGGAGGGCAACAAAGTGAGACTCTGTTTCTATTAAAAAAAAAAAAAAAGAAAGAAAGAAAGAAAGAAAAAGAAAAGAAAAAAGAAATGACATTATATGGTAACCTGAATTCATACAAAGAGAGAAAGAACATTAGAAAAAGAAATCTCATAGGTAAATATAATAGAAAATGTAAATATAGTGCTTCCTCTTAATAGGTTCTAAAGAAAATAGCATGAAATAATAATTACAGGCTCAGTGCCAACAGCTCAGGGTCTAGGGCGCCAGCCACACACACCAGAGCTGGTGGGTTCTAATCCAGCCTGGGCCTGCCAAACAACAATGGCAAGTTCAACCAAAAAATAGGCTGATGTTGTGGCAGATGCCTATAGTACCAGCTACTTGGGAGGCTCAGGCAAGAGAGAATCTCTTAAGCTCAAGAGTTGGAGGTTGTTATGAGCTGTGACGCCATGACACTCTAACCAGGGCGATAGCTTGAGACTCTGTCTCAAGTAAAAAAAAAAAGAAATAATAATTACAGAAATGTATTGTTGAGCTTATAAGCATTAATTTGTATGATAATAATATCACAAGGGGAGGAAGACTTAGCATTATATTGGAAGAAAATTTCCATATGCTATTGAAATTAAGTTAGCAATAATCTGAACTAAATTGTGTTAAGGGAACATGCGTAATTAATCCCCAGAATAACTGCTAATAAGCCAAAGTGGTAAGCCAACGGAAGAATTAAAATGGTGTGTTAGAACATCACTAATACAGAAGAAGGTAGAAAATGTGTAACACAGGGGAGAACAGGATATAAAATACACAGAAAGCCAATTGCAGAATGGCAGGCTATAAATCCAATCATATCAATAATTGCATTAAATGAAAATTTATGTAATCATTTAAGTATTAAGTAGTTCAATCAATAGGCAGAGAATGTCAGATTGGATTAATAAACAAAGACTCAATTATATTCTGTCAATAAGGGATATAGTTTAGATTCAATGATACAAATAGATTGAAAATAAAAGGAAAGAAAACATCTACCATGCAGACATAACGGAAAGAATGCTGGGAAGGACCTATCAACATAAGAAAAAGTAGTTTTAATACAAAATACATTACTAAAGACAAAGAGGGACATTTCAAAATGATAAATGTCAACTTTTGTGGAAGATACAGCAATTAAAAACTGATACGCACCTACAAACAGAGCCTCGAATGTATGTAGCAAAACCTCCCAGAATTGAAGGGGAAGTATACAGCACAATAGTTATACATCGAATATTTCAACATGCACTCTCAAAAACTGATGGAACAACCAGACAGAACATCTTCAAGGACTAGAAGATAAAAAAATCCCACGATCAACCACTTTGATCTGGCTGACAACTGCAGAACATTTGACTCCAAAACAGAACGCATATTCATTCTTTTTTTTTTTTTTTTTTGAGACAGAGCCTCAAGCTATCCCCCTGGGTAGAGTGCCATGGCATCACAGCTCATAGCAACCTCCAACTCCTGGGATCAAGCGAGTCTCCTGCCTCCGCCTCCCAAGTAGCTGGGACCACAGGCGCCGGCCACAACGCCTGGCCATT
>CAUYQV010184775.1:0-20854 GCA_963574575.1 Galagoides demidoff
TGGCAGGCACCTGTCATCCCAGCTGCTTGGGAGGCAGAGGCAGGAGACTTGCTTGAGCCCAGGAGTTGGAGGTTGCTATGAGCTGTGATGCCATGGCACTCTACCCAGGGGGATAGCTTGAGGCTCCGTCTCAAAAAAAAAGTTCTTTTTTAAAATGCCAAGAAGTCAAAACAACTGTCAATAAAAAGACACTGTTAGAATGCATATACACACATTCTGGAGAGGAAATTTATAACACGATGCATTTTGGGAGAAAAGTATGGAACATCATGACATCTAAGAATTCATAAGTATTATGAATAAGTTAAGAATAGTTAAGAATTCATAACTATTAGTCATATATAAAAAGAGTATATGGTGCCAATAATATAACCCTAACACATATTTTTACTGTTTTATAAGGACGTATAAAGGACAGATAAAAAGAGACGTGTCAAAATTAGATGCACAATAGAACTGCCTGTGAACAAGAAGGGAAACGGAGGCAGGAAGAGGGTAAGAAGGATACTGAATAAGTTAAGGGTGCTGGTGAGAAAGTTCTCCATCCTTTCTCCTTGAGGAAGGAGGAGCAGGCATGCTACTGTGGATCTGGAATGCTGAACACTGGTCCCCATGCTACGAGTCTAAGAAAAGAGGTCAGGGTGGTGACTCCCTAATGAGACATAAGTAATATGTGTCAAGGGCTTCAGGCCAATCAGATTAAAAGGCAGGGTCAAAAGCATGATCCATAATTACTGCCAGGTTCCTGAATTCCAAGCAGATTCCAAAAATGTGACCTCATCTGCCAAGAGCTTTGACAGATTCACAAAATAGGCTGAGTAAAGTCACCAGCACCGCAGCCCTTAAGGTCCTCACAGTACGGACAAACAGAATGTGGCCATGTCCTTCTGGAGTTGGATTGGGAGCCTCTCTTCTGAGCAAAATCAGTTCAGTTTTCTTGCTTGGTATTCAAGGTACTCACAATCTGGCCCCAATCTAGCTTTTGTTCATTCATGCACTGAGGACACTGCTATGTGTCCAGCAATGTTACAGGTACTGAGGAAACAACAATCATCAAAAGGGACACAGCACCTGCCGTCCAGAGCTTACAACCAATAGGGAGAGAGATGGTATTAGCTAACAGTAGGTGGAAAAGAAAAATAAATCATGTTTAGAGGGAAGGGGGGGAAAGAGTTCTATTTTTTTTTTTTTTTTTTTTGAGACGGAGCCTCAAGCTATCCCCCTGGGATCATTGTTGTTTGGCGGGGCCGGGCTGGGGATTTGAGCCCGCCACCTTAGGTGTAAGGTGGCTGGCGCCTTAGTGGATTGAGCCACAGGCGCCAAGCCGAGTTCTACTTTTAATTAAGGTGGAGTAGAGAAGCTAGTTTTCCCCTCCCAGTTGAAGCAACCCAAAATAACAGGAAAAGATATGCAATGCCAGTTTGCCTGTATGTCAGGTGGCAAGGGACAGTGATTCCTGAGATGGAAGACAAACTCCTGCAGAACACTCTCTTGAGGGAGTTCCAGGTGACAGCAAAGGGGGAAGTTCACCTGAGATGGGGGGATGGAGACCGGACGGATTAAGGCAACTGGAATTCACAGGATAGAGAAGCAGAGAGAAGAGAGCTGTTCAGGAAGGGAGCCCAGAGACTAGCAGAAGGTCCTCCATAAGTGTGACGCAGGGTGATGAATCCATGCAGGTACCCAAGGCTGGGTAGGAACCCGGGCAAGGCTTAGAGGTGACAATGCTGATGTCCCACGGGGCCAGGAATAGTGCCTCTCCCCCCTTCCTACCAACCAGACTGGAAAAATCTCAAGACCTATGGAGCATTGGGTGGACCTACAAGTCCTGCTGCAACAGAGGAAAAATTAGTCCTAGAGTGATAACTGCGCCTCTCCTGCTGAACAGATCTTAAAAGCAAGACCTAAAAGGATAAAGCTGTTTCCAAGTAACTTAACCATATTCCAGAACAAAGCTCAAAGTTATTTATAGGAATACAAAAATATCCGGCACAATCCATCAGAGACGTCTGGAAGCAGATCCATGCCCAAATCAGTGCTGGGGCCATAGATGACTAATAAATATAAGGAAAGATGTCCAACCTCCTCGCAATCTGGGAAATAGGGAAAAAAGACACCCCAAAAGGGTTTAAACAGGACAGGAATGTGGTCAGAATACTCTTTAAATCAATGGTCCTTTATCGTGTTTAAGATTTTAATGTGATACATACTACATATAATTTTTAAGGTAGTCCCAAGACAGAAATGGTCCATATTTTTATTTAAAAAAATACTGAGATAGCTGAATAATATCAATAGTAATGCCAGGATTTTAGTACTCTAAAGTATCATGTAATGCTGGAATACTAAAAGAAAATAACATTTTAGTCACATTTTCTGAAATTCCCCTTACTCTGAAAAAATATTTAGATATTTCAGAAACCGTGCACATTAGAGCCACAGGCAATTCAAGCTTGATACTTTGCATTCTCTCCAGCATCCAAAGCTAAATGAAATTATCAGGTCTGTTATCAGAGTGCCAGAGTAAATACTTTCCATTCCCATCTTAGTGCACAGGTCTGCACAGTTGACTGTGTATGAGTCAAAACCCAATAGCGTAGGCTACAGATGAGCCTGTAATCGAATCATCCTCTCTCAGGCACTTCCTTTTCTGACCCTGCAGGGGCCTGTGTTTTCTTCAGGGAAGGTCTTGGGTGAGTGGCTGGCAAGGAGGATGTTTCTGCGAACCATTCAATTACTTAGCATCTGAGTACGTGCCACATAGGGCCAATGTCCAGCTTTTCTGGCTGAGTTCTGGAAATGAGCAAGGGCTTAGCATTTCCCAGACTGCCATTTGTTACCTTAGCTCATGAGGTCTTGGCAGGTGTGAGTTCTGACACTAGGTACCAGGGACAGTGAAGGAGAAAGACTCCCGACCTTTCTGTAGCTGGAGGCTGGAGGGATTGTGAGGGGGAAGGGGCGAGGGAGGAATGGGAAAGAGGGAGCCATCTGCCCCATCCAGTCCCCAGCCCTGCTTCTGGAGCTGGGCACCCTCCCCTCTTCCTCAGCCTGCTGCTTCACCTCCCCTGGTCTTTCCCCTCCCTGGGACACTTGAGTGCCTTGGGAACTTCTTCCAGCATTCCATCTTGGAGAGCAGAGGGAAACCTCAATCTCCCTTCCCCCCCCACCCCAGAAGGAAGAGAGGAGGAGAAGGGAGGAAGCAGGCAGAGGAACAGAGTAAGGAAGAGAAAGAGGCAGGAGGAAGAAGGAAAACACCATAGACCTTAAGTACAAAAGTACTAGTACTATCATTTTGCTCCGTCATTATAATTACTACGCAGACCTAGGAGGTAATTTAAAATACACAAACCAGTTTTTAAAATAGAAATTCAGGTACACTGAAATCTGAAAAACTGCTAAAATCTAGGTTGCGATTTGCCTCGCTCATCAAGTCTTCCAGTCCAGTTGTTTACACTAGGGGATGCCACACTTTCCCCTAAAGGGCAGATAAATATTTTAGGCTCAGTCTTGGCTATTCAGCTCTACCATTTTAAAGCAAAAGTGGCCATGGACAATAGGGAAATGAGAGGGTGTGGTTGTGTTCCAATAAAACTTTACTTACAAAAACAGGTGTCCTCTGCTCTCTGACCATAGTTAATCAACTCCTGTTCTAAACAAGGCCTTTTTTCTTCTTTTGAAAATGATACATTTTCAACATTTTAAAAAGACATGATTCATAGAGAAGTCACACATTCATTATAAAAGAATTCATGCGGTATAAAAAAAAATGTAGGCTACCTGAAATCCCACCACCCTGAGAAAATCAGTGGTAGTATTTTGCCAAACATCACTGCAGATTCACTCATAAAGAGATTCATGTGTAGGTATGTTCTTTTTAGACACAAATGGGAGATAGTATGCAGGTCCATAACCTGCTTTCTATGCTTAAAAATACATTTGAGGCATCTTTTTATGTGACTATATTTAGCTGTGTATGTTTTCACAGGGTACTTCAGAAGGAGGTACCATATCTCCTCTGATGGACATTGGGGTTGCTTCCCTGTGGTCCTCTACACCTCCACCTTGGTCCCTGGTTGAATACAAGTGCCTACAATGATAGGAAATTCACAAACTCATGTATTTGACCTCTAGACAACAGTATCTGGAGACTTCCGCTCTCCAGAGCCAGAAAGCTCACACAGACTTAGTAATCAACTAACTTGTGTTAATTCCTCCCTTTAGGGACACTCCCCCCAGCCTCTGAAGGCTGCCATCCATGTGAGTGTGTGGAGTTACATTGAATGCCTTCTGATCTGCAGCCACAGCTTGGGTCATAGCCCCTGCCTGTGGCAATGCACGTTTCAACAGGTTCTTTGGGGATTTCCAAGACTGTGGGTGCTTCTCCCTGACCTAACTTCTACCTGGGAACATGGCTGCCTCTGACTGAGCAGAAAAACCAGTTTGTAAAACACTTACCCAGGTAACTACTCAAAAGGAGGGCGCTCTCCATAACTTCCAGGGCAGGTTTAGACAAAAAGTGTGGCCATGTGCAATAGGACAAATAAAATACATCAGGAACAAAGCTGATAGTCCATAAAAATTGTTCTCCAGCCTATAGAGACCTGACTGACTGGCTATTTCTTCACCATCTTTCTGACTGATGCTTTAGTTAGGGTGTTGTTACTGAATGTTGCATAGAAGTTCACAGTAAACTGACATATGAATTGCAATTGATTTAAAAATCAACTGTCCTGTGTTATAAAATCACTCCTCTTGTTTGCTTCATGAGTTAAGTCTATAGCCAAGAAGGCCAGCCCCCCTTCTATACAATTTAATTTCCACAGAATTGTAACTTAGGAGACATTTTCTTAGGACCTTTTACAGATGAGCAGAGACACGGTGAGGTTGTCACTGTCCCAAATTTGCCTGTTAGTGGCAAAGCCAGGACTTCATCCCAAATTCCTCATCTCACAAGGCATAAATTTCACTCCACTCTCCTGCCAGTCTTCACAGGCAACTGATTTATTTGTTTTAAATGCCATTGATGGAGGGAGAAACATAAGGACATAAAAAGGTAAGGAAAAAAGTTTAAAAGAAGGCTGGAGAAAGAACAAACTAGGAAATTAAACAGGTCCCTATTATCAGGAAGGTAAAGAACAGCCAGAAATTGCCCTGGTGGTACAGGGAAGACCAAAGCTGCTCGTCCTGGACTGGCCAGTACATTCACGTGATGACTGCCTGTGAGCCCTCGTGGGATCCTGGGGGTGGCCCGCCCTCAGTGGATACTGTGAAGCTTCTCCCAGGTCCCATGTTCAGGAAGGACACACTTATTTCTCAGCTGCTTGGATACTGGCCCCTGTATACTCAACAGCTGTGCCCATCATGGACCCTACCTTGGGGAGCTGTTTTGCTAAAGGTTACACTTCTCCCTAGTAATGTAGGATATGGAGATACAATGGCCCAGCACCGTGATTCAATCTGGGCCAACTCTGAAGAGCCACCCAGCTTCAGACCCACCCTGTGTTTCAGACCCAGCTGAGGCCTCAGCTGTCTTCATTGAGAAGAAATTCTCCTTTGGCTCAATCTTGCCCTCACTCCCTAACATAACCACTCACCGACAAACCTTCCTCCAAGGCATGTTTCCACAAATTCTATCTAAGGTACCACCCAAATTCATACTTTGTGGGTATCACCCAGTGTCAGAATTAGCACTAAAACCCAGGTTTCTTGACCTATTATCTCATTAACTTAGACTGTTCTCAATTTCTATACCTCTTTCTACAAGGTAGACCTTCTAAGGCAGTGGTTCTCAACCTTCCTAATGGCTGCGCTGCTACAAATGGAACAGAGGGGTCATGACCCACAAGTTGAGAACCGCTGTTCTAAGGTGTGGGGTGCTCACCATCAGTGTGTTACACAGATGACTTTGGGAGTACCCGAACGGACTTTTTACTTTAATATAGTCATTTTACCTTGGGATTCCCCAGAAACATACCCCGATAAGGATTCATGTGAAAATGAGTTATTAGAAGCCAGGGAAGCTTCGCTGAGGTTACGTCCAGAGCCATAGACCTGTACTGTGACATAATGCCCTGTGTTGGGTTCAATACTTGGCTGTTGCCATCGGGAAATCCCTAATAATTTATGAACATCTTTTATCCTTTACGGGGCCCCACAAATCATGTAGCAGGTCCTGATTAGGTTGTGTTTCCAGGAAAAAACTGGTAGGGGAATAGACAGCAAAACCTGAAGAGGAAGGACAAGGAAGGATGTGGCAGTGAGCAAAGACCCTGGGAAAGAGGCGACCTTGGCCTAACCACACAGAGAGCCCTGCAGAGCCACCCAGGAGGCAGCCCAGCATGGGCAAAGGAGCTGGAGTATTCATACCATCGTTCTGGTTAAAGGCAAGGTATGTGTGTATGTGGGGGACATTAATTCCCAGGCACGCACAGCTGTCCTGTGCAGGAGCAAAGCAAATTCTGCAGAAAGGGGTGCTCTGACAAGCAGCAGGTGTGGGCAGGCAGGACTGCGCAGACACTTGGAACCAGCATGTCCAGCACTGGGAAAGACTTGATACTGCCAGGCACTGACAGCACTTGCTGAAGTGGGCATGTGCTTTAACACAGACTAGGGCAAGAGACTGGAGCTTGCTCATGAAATCCAGGATTTCATAATTGCAAGGGTAGGTATATATGAAAAAAACAAAAGCGAGTCCATCAAAAATATTAAAAATAGGAGGCACAGTGATGTTAAGATAGAATATAAACACTGGCAGAGTTAGGAACGATGGTGAATCCAGGGCGGTGGGTAAAAGCACAAAGCGTGTGAGGCCAGGTGCCTTGAGTTTCAATCCTGGCTCTGCCACTTGCACATTGTGTGACTTAGACTTCCCATGCCTACCTTCTAGGGTCGAAAGATGGAATATATGTAAAACACTTAAAAACGTAACATCTGCCATGCGGGAGATGCTGGCTAATGTTAGCTATTATGATTCCTGCCTTGCTACCAACTCAGTGCTTCTGGAACTATCTGTGATATTGTTTTCCATCTGTTGCAAGCTGATGCTTTGTACAACATGATCTACACAAAACAGGTAAGGAGAAAAATGGAATCCAAGGCTACATTTTTAATGATTTAAATTTAACAAGCATAAGACTACTGTCAAACTATTATAAAAGTTTCTATACGCTCATTTTTAATTTCTGTGTCCATCCCACTGCAAATAAGTCACGGTGTGCAGACTGTCCCTGTAGCGTCTCTGCACCAAACTAGAGAGCCTTCAACAAGCCTCTTAAGTTCTTAGTGATTCTGCTCCCAAGTTTTTGCATAAGAAAAACAAGACAAGAATAAAATTAAAAATAAAAATAAAAAATCATGAGGGCTCCCACTAAACTATAAAGTGCCCAGGAGTGGAAATTATTAGCAGCACGGCTATAGAAGGTGATGGCCATAAGATACAAACCCCAGCATGCGACTCCCTCAGGCCCTACAGGAGTCAGGCTGTCCTGTTTAGGGTATATACTTTGAACTGTTAGTATCTGGGTATCAGGGGAGCATTTCCTAATGCTGTACAGATTAGGAACTAAAGGGCTTCTTTGGTAGGCCGCGGCTGGTAACCCAACAACGACCGAGAGCCACAGGTTGCAAGACCACACCCTGGGAACCATCCACTTCCTCTACCTGCCCCGCCCCTGCTGCACTCTACGGAGGAGCCTACCAGGCCGGATACTTGAGTGGAGGTCACGAGGAAAACAAGAGGGAAGAGGCCGCCGCCCTGGCTGCAGTTCCCAGTGCCGGGTCCCTGGGGCCCACTTGGTGAAACTCAGCACAGAGGCGCAGAAGGGTTTTAGACTCTGTGGGGAAGACGAGACAATTAGGCTTTCTCGCCTAAAGACCACCAGGAGCCAGATTATTTTGAGTAAGGATGATTAGTCAGGCAGGTGTCCCCGTTCTTAAGTAATGGTCATTAGGCTTGATTCAGAGCCACTGTTGTTCCGCTTGGGGGTGGGGGAAGCTCCGGTGCTTGCTCACCTGTCCCCCACAAGCTGCCCGAAGGGCGCCCCACGGGTCTGTCCGCATCCCGTGTGAACCTTCCTGCCTCAAACTCTGGCACTACAGATTCCATTTCAGGTATGAATTCTGCCCACACTGGTTCTAAGTGACCTACTTTGGCCTCACCTTCTCTTTTATCTCCACCCAGCTGAACAAGAAAGCAGCTACCCAGGGATAGTGGCGAAGTCTCTAGCTGAAAGGTAAGATTTCTGTGCTCCCATCTTCTTTATTCTTTCTGGACATTAAGCTTTTTGAGGGCAAAGTCCCAGTCCGATTCTTGTTATAACTCTCCTGTCACCTTCACGGTCCACACAGTAGGTTTTCAACAACTTAGTGTATAGATAGTACGATTCTGAATCCGTCCAGAAAAGCCTAACCAAATCCAAGTACTTCCCACAAGCAGGACCCTGCCAGGTGGGGTGGGGTGAAGGGGGAGCGCGGGTGGGCGAATGTGCTCCAAACCCAGCCGTCCACAGTTGAACCTGCCCTTTCTGGGAAATTTCGTCTCTCGGTGGCCCCAGGGCCCTTTAAACGTTACTGCGACTGTTTTCCTCAGAAACTGCTGGAGCGGAGCCGAACTTGTGTAGGGTTTGGCAGCCCTGGTCTCAGAGGCCCGGGGGACGGGGCGCAGGGGCCAGCGGCGCTCACACGCGAGGACTCGTGGGGAGGAGGGGCGGTGGCGCCCGGAGCCTTGACCTCTGCTCCTCGGCCCCCTGGCAAGAGTTTGGGTAGGGGGCGCCGCCAGACGTCCTCCGCGCTTCGCCTGCCCGGCCCCGCCCGGCCCCTCCCGGCCCTGGCCGGGACGCGGGCCGAGCGCGCTCAGCCGGGGCGGGCGGGGACCCAAGGCCGCTGCGCCGGGGCCGCCGCCCGCCCGTCGGGCCGCCCGCCCCGCCCACTCTGCGAGGCGGAGCCGGAGCCGCAGCTGCGGGAGGAGGAGGCGAGGTCGGCGCCGTCTCCAGGAGCCCTTGGAGACCGAGTCCCCGGCGGCGGCGGGGACAGCGCACCGGCGGCGGGTGAGCGCCGAGCTGCGGGTGCCGGCGGTGAGCAGGGTCCCCGCGGGGCCAGGGACGCGGCGCCAGGCGGCGGCTAGTGAGGTTGGGGCCGCCTGCGATTCCCAGGCGCTGGAAGCGAGACGAAGGGAGGGAACGGAGGCAGGAAGGAAGGAGGGTAGAGTGTCCGGGAGGGCGGGACTGGTCCGGGCTTGGGCGCTGGAGAGAGGGTGGAGGGGAGGGCTGGGGACGCCTCGACGGGCGGCGGCCCGAGGGCGCGGGAAGTCGGGCCGGGGAGCTGGGACCGGGAGGGCTGCCCGTTTCCTAGTCCGCGACCCTGCGTCCCAAGTGGGGTGGGCGACCCCGGCGTCCCCAGCGTCCAGCCCCTACCGGTGGTGCCTGCAGGCTTCGGAGGAGGACTGGCGGCGGGGGGCACCCGGCACTCTGCGCCTCCTCTTCCGACTGACTTTCTCCCTTCCTTTCCTGAGACTAATGGGCGGGAGTGCGACCCTGGGAGCCTGCAGGGATCCTCAGACTTTTTAAACAGGGGGCCAGTACACTGTCCCTCAGACCATTGGAGGGCGGGACTGCTGGGCCCCGGGATGAGTCGGCTGCTAAGCAGGACAGGCAGCGGCGGCAAAAACACCCGGCGGTCTGGATAAATATCGCAGGCGGGCTGCATGTGGCCCGCGGGCCGTAGTTTGAGGACGCCTGCTCTAGGGTCTAGAGAAGAATAGCGGGTCGCAGAGCGGGAGAATCCAGAAGGGAAATCCACAGGGGACCCCCGGCGGTGACCCGGAGGCTCCCGACTGTATTTGCAGATGGTACAGGACAGGTTGAGACGCAGTCTTTCGAGGTTATTTTTTTTTCTCCTTATATTGCCCAAGCAACTATCCCGTGGTCAGGGCGAGGTCTTTATTACTTTGAAGGTTCATCAATCAAAGCTAACTGGAAGACGCTGTAGCGTCCCCATCCCTCCCTAGCCCCTCGCTCTGTGTCCTGTAAACTTGGCTTCGATCACTCAGAACTTGTGTGGGGAAGCCGGGGCTCTTGCTAAACCACCGCGGTGGAGGGAAACTTCGGACACCTGGGGATCTGAGCGAGGGAACTCCCCAGACCTTCACCTTGTGGTCATTCTGTCCTGGTGTGGTCGAACCAACCAGGGGATGGAGAAGGAGCAGCAAAACCCCAGGGCTGGGCGGGAGGCCCCGCTCCCGGGCGCGGTTAATGGCGGCCCCGGGTGGGAACGACCCGGGAATTCGCGAGCCCGGTGGCGCTGGACAGACCGCACGTGACTCGCTTCCTTCACTTCAGTTCCTTCCTCTCCCCCTGCTGTCTCTGCCGACACGGTTTATGTTTCCTGGGGCGGTTGTAGCTTCGCCTGAATAGACTGTCTATAATGAATCTCTTGGATGTTGTCGGAGGCATGGTCTGTGTCTCTTCTCTATTTTAAAAGCGGACTTGGCTCTGTTTCTGGAGTGCTCGTCACCAGACTGCACCGCTGCCAGCGCCTCTCAGCTCCGAGTGAATTATCGCAGGATCGCGGCCCTCACCTAGGAGAACCGGGAAGGCAGGCAGTCTGGAAGGAGGGACTGAATTTTACTGCTGCCAGAACGATCACATTCAGGTTAGGGAGCTAGGTGGCTTTAAAAAAAAAATTGCATTTACAAGCCCCCTTTTCCAGTAAACTAATATGCTACTCATGCACAGAATTTTCAAGTGATCAAACATTTTAGAGACGTAAATAAAAGCCCCTTTGCCTTCTTTAATAGTTAAACCAGGGCTTTTTGGTGCTAGTTAAGTCCAAAAACCGAACAAACTACATCTTTAGACTTTATAAATAATAAAGTCTTATTTTTGCTGTTTTTACACCTGAGTAATCTAGGTGTCAAAGCCTGGCAGGGCATACAAGCATTTATATTTGTGTAGAATCACGTATATCAACATGCAAGTCTGTTTCATAACAACGTTTTGGTGACTTTTTAACCTTATGTGGAACGCTCCAATGTTTGAAAAACTACTTCTCTAACAATTGAATTTGGGGGGTTGTGTTCTGGTTTCTTAGAACTTGACAGCCTCCCCCACCGCATTCTCTGAGAGCAAAAGGGCTTTGTGATCAAATAACTTGGAGATTTTAGCTAGTACAAAATCAGTCTTTTTATGTAAAAAATGAAAAATCCCCTCTAGTAGGGAAAAACAAGTTTGAATGTTACTTACTGTTGGTGTTTTATGAAGTGGGGTGTTTTTTTGGAGGGGTGTTTTATGTCAGCTTAACTTTTACAACTTATCTAGGTTAAACGTACGTATATTTTTATGAACCTTAATTTGGAAGAATGGTTTGAAGTATGGGGCTTTGTCAAGCAGACTTGGATGAGAATATTTAGCGTTTCTTAGGTTTGTGAAATGGAGAGAACAGTGGTCTGTAGAGTTCTTATGAAACAATCCTTGGAAGACGCCTAGACTGAACCTAACACGGCAAATACTAAAAACGTTCATATTTTACTTACCTAGCTCAAGCAGCAGGCTAGTGGATAAATTATAAGGTAGTAGCTTGGAACCTTCTGGAAATGCTAGATTAATTTTAAATTCTGAAGAAGGTATCTGATTTGTGTGTGAATTGTGTATGTATGCTGTTTCTACCACAGTGGTATAATTACGATTAAAGGATTAATAGTCTCAATATGCTTTCAGTGCTAAAGGAGCAGTTGCATGGTAATTTTGACAGCCAGCCAGAAACATTTCATTATCTTTAAAAGAGAACTTATTTCAAATAGTTGTGTGTCAGCCCTGGGTAGGGAATAGATGTGTTTGTCTCTAAGTGCAACTTTTAATTAAAAGTATGAAAAAATGTGACCCAAGGGTAGATGGTTATTTTTTCATGTACCGATGTCCAAGGCCAACAGATACGCTGTAAAGTGTTAGGAGTGACTGTGTCAGTCTTATTTTTAAACTTTTGTAAGAATGAGTGTTCAGTTAATTCAGGGAATCATCACATCACTGAATCACTTGCTAAAATTTGCAAAATCTTAAATGCTTCTGTCTTTAAAACAAACCCTTTTAAGCTTTTTTTCTTTAATGCATATCAGGTGCACGGAATTGGGCAGATGTAGAATTGGCTCATGGCACAGGATTCCCTTTACTGATGAGACAGGTGGCTAGGTGGTGGGTTCCTGATTCATGGTTCCAGGTTATAGACTGTGGGCAAGTTACTTAACCTGTACTGCTTCAGTTAAGAATTGTGAGGAGTGAAGGGGTTGATCTGTGTAGAACACTTAGAACAGTGCCTAGAGTCTATGTTCAGTAAATATGTTTTTTTTTTTGAGACAGAGGTTCAAGCTGTTGCCCTCCGTACTGTGGCATCACAGCTCACAGCTTCCTCAGACTCTCTTGGGCTTAGGCGATTTCTCTTGCCTCATCCTCCCAAGTAGCTGGGACTACAGGAGCCCACCACAATGCCTGGCTTTTTTTTGGTCATTGTTGCAGTTGTTATTGTTTTAGCTGGCCTGGGCCGGGTTTGAACCCCCCAGCCTCAGTGTATGTGGCCGGCACTACATGCCGCCCTGTGTTCAATACATATTAACACTAAGATTGAGATTTTTTTCTTTGTTTTGAACATTAACTTTCATAACAGGAAAACAACTCTACAAAGTTTTAACAGTTCTATCAAATCTAAAAGTGCTTGGTAATTGTAAGACTGTTTGGCAGGACTTTTAAAAAGTAAGAAGATTAGGTAGTCATCACTGTGTCGTTTACATGTGAACCAGGTTGCAGTATTTGTTTGAATTCTCCTGGATCTCACCCATCTTCCTTATTAGAAACTAAAAATCAGCAATGCATGAAGTCTGCTACAGTTTGAAAGGGGACAGATGGCATGTACAGTTAGTATATTACAATTTGGCTAGCTTAAAATTGTTCATAGACTATGGATTTTAAAAAACTAGAAGAAAATGTGGACAAATGGGGAGTGGAATTACTGTGCCCCCATCTTCTCACCAATGACCATACATAATGGTGTTAATAGTTATTTGACTACAAAAACAGGATTTTGTTTCAGAAAAAAACTTTTGTGGCACTAATTGAATGGCGTTTAAATACCAAAACCTTTTTTCATTGGGAACTGTTATAAGAGACTCCGTAACAACCTTTTACTGCTTCAACTTACTTCACTCTGGTGGGGAAGCTGGGGCTCTTGCTAAACCACCATGGTTATCAGCATCTATACAGACCTGGTCCATTCTTGTGTAACGTGTGCAGGGTACCAGATCCCTGGAAGGTGGTGACAGGGAAGACATTGAACCACCCTGGTTAGACTGAGTACCAGTCCATAAATTAAAGCACAACTGTGTGATTGCTTTTTGATCTGTATCCTGGGCCCCTTCTTAGCCCTTCCCATGTGTATGATCTTAACAGTCCTCATAGCACCCCAGACAAGGAAACTGAGGTTCCTGAAAGACCTGAACCTCCGTCAGGGGTCAGAGCAGAATTTGATAGAGTCGTTCTGATGCCAGGTCTCATGCGAAAAGTGCTCTGCTGAGAATCCATGTGTCCATCTGGAGGTGAGTGAAGGGAGTTTCATGGAGGCAGTTCGGTGTAAAGGCTATAAATAAGAGAAACTCTTAAGTGAGACTATCTCTGAGGAGACTCCTCCCTGGCTGTGAGACCTAGCAGGCCTGAAATGAACACAGGCCGGGGCCCTCAGTGACCTGTGGGGTGGTCCCTCTCTCATCTCTGGTCTCTCAAAGCAGGGATTGAAGGAACTGACCTGCCAAAGCCTGTCCTAGAACAGTTCACATCAATAGGTCCTGACCCTACTCTTCCGTCCCAGGAGTAACAGTGAACTGGCAGCTTGGATTCAGGGCAGAGCAGAGGCGATTTGACAGAAGGCGACCTCCACCACTTCTATCTGCATGTATCCCAGAGTCTGTCTTAAAATCTGGTATCAGGGCGGTGCCTGTGGCTCAAAGGAGTAGGGCGCCGGCCCCACATACCGGAGGTGGTAGGTTCAAACCCAGCCCCGGCCAAAAAGAATCTGGCATCAAACGTTTATCACGTCAGTCTTCATGGGGAATCAGAGGAGTGCTTAGCTCAGTGCCTGGCTTCCATCTTGTGACAAGCAAGGTTTTTATCTTTTAAAGGTTCGTTTCAAAAGATTACTGTATATTAAAAACTGGAGTGTTGTAGACTATCATGACTCTTGATACTTTCATTTCTATTGGAACATTAGTAGCTATAAAAACTCTTTTCCGGTCTATCAGTGAATCGCTTGCTAAGAATCTTCTGTAACTTCCACATTCATCGAGAGGAGTGGGTGAGTTTGGGGCCAGAGTCAGAAGGCCGTACACTCTTACGGGAGAGGCTCCCATTCCCCTCGCAGGCAGGGTGGTGGGATGGACATAGAATGTCCTCTAGTTGATGGAGGAGAGAAGAGTAAGCATACTCAGTGGCATGGTGTCTGGATCGCTTGTCAGCTCTGAGTTCTGCATGTGGGGAATGGCTGTGTGCAGACTTGTGCCCACTGGGGGTGGATGCTTAGCTTCACTGGTATAGAATAATCAGGCTTTTCTTTAGCTGCGGAAGCTGCTAGCCAAGATGTCCCTGACTACTGGACACTAAACTCTCAACCACCACTGGAACCCTCTGATCCAGACCTCAAGCTTGTGATCCCAAATTTTGTCTGCTTTTTGGAGAGATCGTTGCAGAAGAAAAGCACGATATTCCTCAGGACTCAGACTGAGAATCATTAAATCCCAATGTGAGCTAAACCTAAGGATGGGAGCAGGAATCAAAGTCGTGGACTGTGAGGCTGACTGACGGTCTCCCGGAGGTAACCGTACTCCAGGTTTATTCTGCCAGAATCTCAGGCGAGTTACAAAGGTGCTGATAGACGAGGTGCCTGTACTGTCCCTAAAGTAATGGAACCTTTTGAAATACTAGACTTTGGCTTGCGGATTAGACTGCTGGGCTTCAGGTGGGTGTATAAGGTCATGCCTGGCTGTTGAAGAAAGATGTCATAGGCGGGCTGGATGTCTGGCCAAGAGCAGAAAGACTAGATTGTGACGTCTTGCCCAGGCTGCCCTATACTAGTGCACAAGGGAACCTGACCATGAGGCAAAAGCGAGGCTTGAATCTGTTCAAAACCCTGTGCCTCCTGGGGCAGGACTGCCTCTGTAGAAGGGGTGCTTTCCAATGCTGGGGCAGTTGTACATGAGCAGTTTTTTTTTTTTTTTTAAACTCAAAGGTACAATGTGGCTAACAGCAGCTCTGCATCTCAAAGCACAGTAGCTTCAGCCACAGTAGCTCTCTAAATACCATGAGCTGGCAGGACCTGGCACACAGACGTGTAATAAATGGCAGTAGAATGAAGGCATGAAACTACGCTCTCTGTGTCGTGTGCCAGCGGGATCCATGAGCTGGTGTTCGTCAGAAAAGTCAAACTGATCTTCTTTGCTGGGAAACACATTCAGAGGCACATCACACCTAGTGGGCCTTTCTCAGTTCACTTCCTTAGGTGGCAGGCAGTGACCAGGACTTGGGGTGCTGTTGACACTGTTAGTTGACCCACCAACTAGCTTAGCATTTAAATGCTGGGGTGCCCTGCAGGCCTTACGTGGTCTGCCTGATGCAGGGGGTGGAGTGGCAGTGACTCCTGGGAAGATGGAAAGTGATTGGTGTTTATCGACCAGCCATGGGCCCTCCCTTTGAGGACAAGGTGCAAGGAACAGTGGTAAGAGCCTTTGGAACTTAGCTATGAGCAGCTGCTTCTGGAAAAAGACTTGTAGTTTAAGCTAAGAGGGCAGCCTTGTTGCCACAGCTACCCATGACTAAAAGTTGGTCTGTGTCCCGAGCGCCAGCCCACACTTCTTGAGTGCTTTCTCTTTTACATTGATCCTCCAGAAAGTTGACTGTCAGGAGCTCCTCCTGGCTGCTTTCCTGGGAGATGTCTGCATAGCAGGTAGGCTCAGCCACCTTTGTGGTTCTGGGTATAAGAAAACTCCCTTGTACTTTGGACCTTGGCCTTCTGACTTATGGAGAGACCATACCTTCTGTACAGAAGTGTGAATGCCTTTCGCATTTAATAGGTCAGAATTCAGCCTTCACACAAATTTAGTTTGCCAAAGCAAGGCTAACAGGACAGTTCCTCATAAGAATTCCCTGTAGAATTGAAGTAGCAAACTCAGCCTGTTGCATTTACAGTATGATTTGATTTTACGAAATTCTAGTCCCACCTCCTCAGGAACATTACTCTGTTGAATTAAGCCGACTATTTTAGCCACATGCTTTGCCCTTTTAAAAACATAAACACTTGATAAGCAGCATACTTCAGCCATTACTGTCTGAACCCAGAAAACAAAGAGCTGCCCGTGGCGTGTTGCTGGGGAGGTGACCCTGGTGTTTGCCTCTCTGCTTCCCATTCACCCACAGTTCTGACTCCTTATGGCTGTAGTAAATATTGGGCACCCAGCACCACCCACACCCAGCAGCTGACATAAAACCAGGCAGAAGTCCGCTCCCCATGCTCTCTGCGCTTACTGCTAACCTCTGGACTGAGATTTTCGTGGGAGCACTCGCCTGCGTGGCCTCAGGTTTTCCAGACCCCTTCTTCAGAGCTGGTGGAGCGCTACCTTACTGTTTTTTCCAAACTGTTGTTGTACTGTTCTCATTCCTAGAAAAATAGCTTCTATAACCTCTTTTCTTAAAAATATGAAATACATCTAATTGGTCTTCCAAAACCCTCACAACCATACAAAAAGGTAAACAGTGAAAAACCTTGCTCTCATTCTGTCCCCATTCAGGCCTTTCCCATAGCAATTTGTAAATACGAGCAAGAATATTTAATTTTGTCCCTTTCATAGCAGTTGGTGTATATATGGCCTTCTGGGCCTTGCTGTTTAAATTAGCTGTGTGTCCTGGAGATCAGCCTCAGCCTCTCCTGCTGACAGCGTGATCTCCATCGTGTGGCTGTGTGGTGGTTTATCTCCTCACTGCCCTGCTACTGGGCTCGGGGCTGTTTCTAGTCTTTTGCTTTTGAAACTAGTGCTGGATGAATAAAGGTGTAGTACGTCATCTTGCTTTTGGGAAGGTGTATCTCAAGATTGACTCCCAGGAGTGGGACTGCTGAGCCACGGGGCTCGCCACTCCCCTCTGGAAGGCTTGAATCCTCTTGCCCTCTCATTGTCAGCGTACTGGGTGGCCTGGTTCCTTACAGGCCCACCAGCAAGTGTGTCAGCTTTTTATTTTTCCTAATCTGTTTGAGAAGTGGTCATTTCAAAATAGTTTAAATTTTCTAACTGAGCCAGGTGGCTGGCAGTTTGGGGCCGTGTATGTGTTCCTGCCTGTTGCGTGGGCTGGTAGACTCCTATGGGCACCACTGACCTCTCTTCCCGCATCTCTGTCAGGATCTCTTAAATACAGGCTGAAGAATGTGATGGCTCTCCTGGGCCCCAGGCAAGAGCGGGCTGCCAAATTGTCAGTGCAAAATCAAGAGAAGTGGAAAGTGGGGTTTTATGCCAGTTGCTAATGTCTGAATTATAAATAGTTTTTGGCTCAATGGTGTTATTAAACTGCTGCTTCTCCAAAACCATGATGAGATAGTCTAGAATTTCTCCCTCTTAAACAAGAGGAAAAAATTGAATATATATATTTCAATGGTATTTCCTACAAAATCTTAAATCTAGACTTTTCTTTTTTTATTATTTTTTATTGAATGGTAAGTATGTACATTAATGTACTTCTGGGGTACAGTATGGGGTTTTCACACACAATCCGAAAAAAATCCAGACTTTTCCATTGACATGCATCTCCTGAAAGGTTTGGCATGCTGCTTTTCTACTTACTCCCCAATTTCGGCTCCTGTTCCCTCTTTGATCTCACCATCAGAGCTGTCTGTTTTGCTTCCAAGGTGAAAGGAAGGTAAGAACAACGTAAGGAGGCATCAGAGCCAGGGTTCTGCAGAGAGTATAGGCCAGGAGTTGCACAGAAGCATCTTTTTGAGGTGCTCTTTCAGCCAGCTCTTAGGATACTATTTGAATATAAAATTGCCATCTTTTAAAAACTAACTTCCACCAAAAAGGAAATTATGGTTTGGTGGAAAGATGACTGTGGTTTTGTTTTTATACAGGACTGCCTCTTACAAATCTCTAAAGGTGGTCTACATCTCCATCAAAAAAATGCACGGCAACAAACTCTAGAGTTCCTGCACTAGCAGCGAGTGGCCCGTGAAAGGTCCCGAAAGCACATCTTATCCTCCAGGCCCACTTCCTCTTCTCAGCTCCTGGACATGTAGGTTCAGACTTTTGCAGAGGTCAGTTTAAAACTCCCTGGATTTTTTTTTATTTTTCTAGCACTGAGCTCACCCTGTTGGGATAGTATCACTCTCCCTCACTAAGGCGTCTGCTCCCTATGGCATCAGCATCAAAAGGACAGGCTCATGGTCTCATTCTGTCCCCAGTACCTGGAAGGATAACCTAGCACCTTTGGCCCCGGACCCATAATGGGTGAATATTTCTATACCCAGCTAGGTCTTTGTGGTCAACTGCATCGGGATCCCACGTCACAGACCTGGGAGAAGTGTTAGCAGATCTGTGGCCTTGGGCAGGATCCTCTCCCCTCTAGCTCTCTGCCAGTGTGCATGGGTCATAGAGAGCTCGAGTTTGCAGTCTGAATCTCTTGGACAAATCATCTGATCGCTGAAATCCTGTTTGCCCATCAGCAAAGCAGAAATAACACCAAATTTCAACAAATCTAGGGCATCACCGCTTATGAGATGTGCTGTTCCAGGTGTGCCACGGAGAAGGGCTGGCAGACCAGCGTGTACACCAGCTGTGAGTGGGTTCTGTGGCTGCTGTGGCAAGTTCCCACAAATTTCGCAGCATAACACAACACAAATGTAATATCTCAGTCTTATAGGTCAAAAGTTGGAGGGGCTTGGCTGGTTTCTCGCCTGGATTTTATGAGGTTGAAGTCAAGGTGTCAGCCCCTGGGCTTTTATTGGGTAGCTATGGGAAGAATCCCTTTCCGGGCTCACTGAGATTCAGAGTCAAAGCCAAGTTCCCTGTAGTTCTAGTGCTGAGGACACGTTTCTTTGTAATCTCTCAGCTGGAGGCCACCCTCAGTGCTCAGACCTCTCTGGTCTTTACCTTTGAACCCTACATCTCAGAGCCAGGAACAGCCTGACAAGTCCTTCTCATGCTTGGAATCTGTGTCATCTCTCTGCCTCCAGCCAGAGAAAATTCTCTGCTTTTAAGGATTCATTTGGTTAGGTTGATTAGCCTGGGGCCACCTATAAGGATACTCCCAAATTAAGTCCTATAACCTTAATTGAATAACGTAAAGTCCTTTTTGTCAGATAATATAGTCATGTGTCAGGGTGGGGACCCTGTGGCCCCTGAGCCACATGTGGCCGCCTTGAGTGCAGCCTTTTGACTGAATCCAGACTTGATGGAGCAAATGCAGACTTCACAGAACAGATCTCAAGGGGATTTGGTCAAGGGCCACGTTTAGGGCCTGAAGGGTGACGTGTGGCCTTGGGGCCACAGGTTCCCCGTGCTTACAGGTGTTGTGCCTGCCGTGGAGAGTTCTGCCACTACCAGGGATGTTAACAGGTGAACAGACTGTGCTGAGTGCTGACAGGATGCTGTATGGCTTAGGAACATAAGTGCCACTGCTGTAAAATGCTGAGGGGTGACAGCAAGCGCTCCGGGGTTAACTGTCATGACTATAACTGACACCATGATCATAGTGGTCACATACCTGTCACATACCCCAATCTTTGATCTTAACTGGCACTATTTGTACAGATAAATGCATTGATCAAACCCTTTCAAGGCAGTGTCCTGGCAGTAAATTTGGTGGTGGTGGCTATGAGGGCCAGCTACGTCCCAGCATGTGCTAGGACTGTCACTCACTTTCTCCTTGTCACCACCATCGGAGGTAGGGCTCCATCTGCAGGTGAAGAAGTGGGTTAGGGGTGGCTGCATCCTGTGATTACGGTGAGTGGGGGTGCTGTTCTGAACCCAGATGCGTCTGTCTGACTCTGCTGTCCGGGGCTGCTGACCTGTAACCCTGCATGAAAAGTGCAGCAGGAGAGCCCAACTTGGGGCTGAGTGTCAACTTTCTCTGGTGCTCAGATGTTTCTTTGCAATCAGAAGTTTACCACATTGGGGCGGCACCTGTGTCTCAGTGGGTAGGGTGCCAGCCCCATATAATAAGGGTTGTGTGACACCACTGCACTCTACCCAGGGCGATAAAGTGAGACTGTCTCTACCAAAAAAAAAAGTTTAGCACATTATGGACTAAAGTCCTGTTTCTTCAGTTCTTAATAGCACAAAGAATGATTTTCTTATTTACTTACTGATTATCTACCCTAATGGGGACACAGCTATAAACAAGATACAAAATTCTGGATCTAAACCACATGAATAAGGTCTATTGAGATAGGGAGGGCTGTGAAGACAGAGAAGTGGGGATGGAGGTGGTGACAAGTGGCTGGGACGGGGTGTGGCTGCCTTGGATGTGGCTAAGAAAGACCACTCTGGAAGTGCCATTGAGCTGAAAGCTGCATGAAGAGGAGACAGCAGGTGAGATCTGGGGAGCATTCCAGGTAGAGAGCTGAGTGAGGAGGAGGCAGCTGGGTGAGATCTGGGGGAGCATTCTGGGTAGAAAGTGAGGAGACAGCAGGTGAGATCTGGGGGAGCATTCCAGGTATAAAGTTAGGATACAGCCAGGTGAGATCTGGGGAGCATTCCAGGTAGAGAGCTGAGTGAGGAGGAGGCAGCTGGGTGAGATCTGGGGGAGCATTCTGGGTAGAAAGTGAGGAGACAGCAGGTGAGATCTGG
>CAUYQV010184776.1:0-18553 GCA_963574575.1 Galagoides demidoff
GTTGGCCCGAAAGTTCCGCCGCCGGAACAAGGTGGTGCCTGTGACCGACCGGGAGACCTGAGGCCCAGGCAAGGAGGCCAGTGTGGGGCCATCAAGCCACTCTGCCTTTTTTTTATGGTTTGATTCAATTTTCAATAAAGAAACTGGATTGTTTCTGTGTCTAGTGTGTACGTGTATGGGATACAAGGTGAAGTTCAGGGGTGTGTGGAATGGAGACTTAAAGCTAACACCCTTCTCCACAGGCAGATGCAGCATGCTGTCACTGGTGTGTGGCCTCTGAAGAGCCGACCTCATAGAAGGAGTTTGATTGTGAGGGGTGGGGGCAGTAAGGGAGGGCAGCATAGGAAGGGATGGAGGGGTGGGAGGTGGGGGTCCCAGGGAATAGGCGTGGAATCCCAGCTAAGGAGGCTTCAGCCTACGCAGACCTCCTAGTGACAGTGGACTGAGCGGAAGCACAGCCTGGACTCACCCCACCCCCTGACCAGCTAGGACAACCATCCAACCTGGACTATGACTCCTGGGCACTTGGCCCCTCATTGTCCTCCTTTGCCGTTTCTTCCATGGTTGTGGGTGACGGGCTGGGTGGATTCTTAGGCATCTCAATCCTGTTCCTTCCAAATCAGTATCAATCCATCTCCCAAGCTGATTCCTGGGTATTTGGCCATTTGGGGTCCTCCCTGCACAGCTGGGGCTGGACACACCTGGTGCAGGGCAGCTTGGGGCACAGTAGTATTTGGAGCTCATGGGAAAGGGGCCGTGAGGGAAGAGGGAACTACCAAGGTCACCCAACAGCCACATAGGAGACTCTGGTCCATGGGCTGTGGGCAGGGTAGAGACACACACTCTGTGCACGGCCTCCCCACACTCATGTCACCTGCTTAACATCTTCAGAGGGAACAATGGGGACTTGGGGTCCTGCTGACCTGTGTTGATTATCCCAAGTAGGATCACAAAGTCCTGGGAACCAAACCGTTAGAGAGTCTGAGCGACCTGGTAGTGCTTCCCACAGTGCCCTAGTGCTGGGTTTTCTGACTGAATACTGTAGCCCTTGAACTTTCCTCTGTGAGTTTTCCTCCTTTTCATAAGGGTAGCACAGGTGGGTCCCGCTAAGAGGCCTGAGCCAGCTGTGGGCATTTAGTCCTCACACAGAACTATTCCTCTGTGCTCAGTCCTTTCTGGGTGAGAACATTTCCATATTCATACCCTTTTCACCTTTCTATCCACATTTCACATCCACTGCTGGGGGAAATGCATGAACTTGGTCTTTACTTTTGCTTGTTTGAATATGGAGATCTACATTTAAGAACTTGCATATGTTAAACCAGCCTCGCATCTTTGGGATGAAACCTACTTGATCATGATGAATGATTTTTTTTTAATATGTAGCTGTAGTCTATTGGCTAGAAATTTATTGATAATTTTTGCATTCATATTCATTAGTAAAATTGATCAGAAATTCTCCTTTTCAGTTGGGTGTTTTCTTTGTTTTGGCATCAGGGTGATGTTTACGTAATAAAATGTGTAGACAGAGATTCCTTCCTTCTCAATTTTTTGAATAATTTCTTTAGTATGGGTATAAGCTCTTCTTTGAATGTTTGATAGCATTCTGATGTGAAGCCATCTGGACCAGGGCATTTTTTTGTTGTTATTGCTGGCAGATTTTTTATTGTTTCTTTGAGCTCCGTTCTTGAAACAATAAAACAGACTTGAAATAGTCTGTTCAAGAGATCTATTTCTTCTTATTAAGTCTAGGGAGAGGGTGTGATTCCAGGTATTGATGCATTTCTTCCACATTGTCAAATTTCTTGGCATAGAGTTGCTTGTAGTACTCAGAGATGACCTTTTGTATCTCTGTGGCATCTGTTGTTATTTCCCCTTTATCCTTTCTGATTGGCAGCATTAGAGATTTTAGTTTTCTGTTTCTAGTTAATCTGGCCAAAGGTTTGTCTATTTAAAAAAAAAAAACAACTTTTTGTTTTGTTAATTTTCTGAATTATTCTTTTTTTTTTCATTTATCTCTGATTTAAGTTTGGTTATTTCCTTTCTTCTGCTGGGTTTGGGATTAAATTGTTCTTTTTCCAATTCCATAAATGATTCATGAGTTTGTTGATGCACTCTCTTTCTGTTTTCCAAAAATAGGCATTCAATGTGATAAATTTCCCTCTTAAGACTGCTGTTGCTATATCTCACAGGTTTGATAACTTATTTCTTCATTATTGTTATGTTTGAGGAATTTATTGACTTCATCTTTTATCTCTTCTTGAATCCACCTATCATTAAGCATAAGATTATTTAATTTCCAAGTCTTTGTATGGGGATAAAAAGTAACCAGCAGTAGATGAAGGTGCTGTGCAGAAGTCTGGAACAACATGGGTGGGTCTCAGTCATTCATGGTTGCTTTCATTTTGTTGTTGTTGTTGTTGTTGTTGCAGTTTGGCCGGGGCTGGGTTCAAACCTGGCACCCTTGGTATATGGGGCTGGCATCCTACTCACTGAGCCACAGGTGCTGCCTCATTTTTTTTCATAGTAATTTCTGACAAGGAGAATTCAAATTTAAAAATTTATCAATTATAACCGTAGAAATTCTTTCTCATTTCTTCCATAGTTAATACAGCAGCACCTAGTAAGTTGACCACTCAAGGGACTGTAACAAACTGTTCAACATAAAGTGGTTGTCAACGCAAGGAACGAGTGCTACTGCATGGATTCTTTCTTGTCAAATCTATGAAAATAAGGTCAACTTAAGAAAGTGGTCCTTATAGGGAGGTGGGCAATCATGAAGCTTCTGCTGTAGTCCTTTAATTGCTTTTATTTGTTCAGATTCATTTTTCAAATTGTAAAACCCATCTACAATTAAGTATGGTTGATGATCTGAAGCAAGATTCTAATGTCATGTTTATCCAAGTAATCATTTTCCTTAGTATCTTTATGATACTCTTTCCCCACTTATTTATAATAATGTTTGTATTATTTATAAAATTCTCACACTAAGTTTATTGTGGTCTTGTCTTTACTATTCTATTCCTTGTAATTTTTGTGCAATAATAACATAACTTTTAACTGTGCTTATGCTTTACTCAGCATCAGATGTTCTGTCTTGCACTTTTCTCAACAATAAACTGCACACATTCAGATGAATCTATCTGCCATAGGCTTTCCTTTGATGTACATATTTTTCACTAGATGTTTTCTCTTCTTACTGCCTTGTAAAAGATGCCCATTTTGTTAACTTGACATACATGACTTATCTTGAAGTCAAATACTTTAAGGCTAAAATAGTCACTTGATTCCAGGGAGTTTTTGAACTCACTGAAACTTGGTACGTTATTAATTTATTCTTATAGCTACTTACTCATGCAGAAGTTCAGTATGATATAATTTAAACATTTATATAGCAGATATATTTTTGTAGTTTGGGTAGAGAAGGCAGAGATTCTCATTTTAAAATGGACTTGTGGGAAAAAATTAAGTCACTATGATTTTAAAGCTAGGGAGAATCTCAGATACACTTAGTACAAAATTGTCCCTGATAGGTGAAGAGAGGTGCAGGTATCGGGAGTCTTGTATAATGTCATGTCTTTTGCATGTGGCTGAGTCAAGGTAAGAGCATAAGTATTCTCAGCCCCTTATCAATTTTCTTTCTACCTAACAGGCTACCTCCACAAAATAAACATATTTGCATATAACTGAGAATCTCACCTGCAGGATTGGGCAGTTTGTGACGTCGTATTAGAAGAAAGGTAACAGTGGCAAGGCTAAGCTACCAAGGAAACCAATTAGAATGCAAACAGGTTTGATCTGTCCAAAAGAAGGTACTTTAAAGGGAGTGTGTGCTCATTAAACTCATCATTTGCTAACCCAGCCGACAGAGACCCCCTCTCCTCTGTTCCAGCACCAAGCTGACTGCCAACAGCAGTCACTCTGATGATGAAAGGAGCTAAGCCCTAGTAACCTCTGGCTGTCTCATTGGCTAGAATCTGGAGATGGAAGAGAGAGGCAGATGTTCCATCATCTTAAAATGCAGTTTGAATATTTTTGAGAAACTATTGTTCAGGAGTTGAACTTCTAAATCTCCAAGGCTGTGCCACAGAGGGGAACTTTTTCATCAAAAAAAGTGCACACACAGCGGATAAGAAATGGCAAACTTGTGAGAAAATTATAGCATTTTCTGAGATGAGTCTTTGAGCAAATCATTTCCACAGAAAGGGCTTTGCCACACAGGAAGACCTGTTGTTATAAAATGCCAAATATAACATGCAGTTTGAACTTTTGAATGTGTGTTGCGAGTTTACAAAGCTACCTGCAGAAGCACTGTTTTTGGGGGAAAGAAAATATTTTTCTTCATATGGATGCAAATAAAAACATTTTAGCTTAGCTACTAAAGTCATAAACATTTTTATATGCAGTATGTACACATGAGTAATTTTATTTATACATATTAATATATAACTATAATAAAAATTACATACTATATTATCAACAATAATATAGGCAACAATTTTCTTAGCTTGTTTTTCAAAAAAAATGTATTTTTACAATCTAACTTAATCTATCCTCCATACAACAATTATTGTAGCCTTAATTTTATAGATGACAGAACTGGGGCCAATCAGATCTTGTTTATCATAGAAAGCTCATCCATGCTTTTATCTTTGATCTACTCCAAATACAAGTGTTCTTTTAAAAAGTCAGTACCTTCACTGCTGCAGGAGCAGAAATGGGTACACCCACTTTATTTCAAGTGATCATGAGGCTGTGTGGATTTGAAACAGTCATTCCTGCTAATGACATAGGATGGTAGAGCTGCAGGAAATAACACACAGAAAATAAGTCCAAGTCTTAATTCTATTCAATTTGCTGTTCTGAATTAGGGATTATTCTGAATAATTTCTTTATTGGTTAGAAAACTAAGCCGAAAAGAAATGGAAACTGAATTCACAAAAATAGAAACTGAATTCATAACTCCAGGATTCTTTCAACCCTCTCCACACAGACCGTCCCCCTACCCCCACCCCCTCTTCATTCCAGGAGATTGGAGAGTAATTCAAGATTTGCAGTAGGTCATTTTTAGGTTGGAAGGTTTGCAAAAATCCAAAGCCAATAAATCAGAAAGTATTTTTATTGTGAGTGAAAGAAAATGTGAAAACTAGAAAGGTTAGAGTCAATATAAGGCCTACAATTATGTGCATGAGAGAATATATAATATACATAATTCTTTATACTTGCAATTATGTATGTACATACATGCACATGGTGCACATGTGTGTATGTATACACACACATATATGTACACATATCGTATGATTCTCCAGTTTTGTTAGCATTCACTGCAGAAATGCACCCTTAGGCTTCTTGTTAATCACCATGTCTAATCCTGGTAATCACTGAGTGGCCTGCTAGCTGCTGTCCAAGCACCCAGAGAAACCACTCAGACCTACCAAGGAGAGAGTCTCTGCTCTTCCCACTAATTGGTCCATGGCTGTAGGGTCCCCAGGTTAACTGTTTAGTGTGGAGAGTAACCTAGTGTTTGTGACTATGAACTTAAACTCCTGAGACTCGATTTTAATCTAATTTAGGAACTAAGTGGCTCTTTTTTTTTTTAATCTAAAAAATTATCTTGTGGTTACTAGCATAAGTTTGATTAATGATAATAGTTTTTTACTAATGATAATAAGTTTGACATAATGATAAACCCATAGAGATAAAAAAAATTTTAAAAATTCCTATTTTAAAACAAATATTAGGAGGAGAGGGGCAAGATGACTGACTGGAGCCAGATTTCAACAGAAGCTCCCATCCAGAGGGAAGGATAATGACCAGAAAGTACCCAGTAAAGCTGAAGACTGGGATCCAAGCTGAGAGAGAAGAGTGATAACTGCACATCATCTCTACTGAGGCAACCTGTGACTCTAAGGAAGCAAATTTCAGGTACAAAACTCATCCCAAATGAAAAGTAAAAGTATCCATTCCCTCCCTCAAGAGAGTCTTTTTTTTTTTTTCTTTTGCTCACTGTGGGTTTTCTACCAGCAAGCAGTGAACTGAAGACCTCTTATCTCACTCCATGGGAGAGAGTTTCAGGAAGCAGGGACTACTTTTGCAAAGAAACCATGCTGTGACCCTGAACATTCTCTTGCCAGGCATGAAAGTTGAACTAACATTTTCCCTGCCATTTTGAACTCCCAGTCCACCCTTCCCACCTCGCATGATGGTCCAGAAGCCTAACCCCTACAGAGTCCAGAATTTCTGCAATTCTTTGCCAGGACCAGGCACTGAAAGGGCCATGGTAGAAACACTGCACTGTAACAGTGAGCCAAGCAGTAGTGAAGACAGACAAAGCTGGGGGTGGGGGGAGGTGGTCAGGCTTGGCTCTGCAAAAGTGCAAACCACCTGTGGGAGGCTTCCCACCCATGCGCCACATGCCCCAATCTGCCAGAGCTACACACCCCAGCACTGTGGACCTTGGGCTCCCAGAGCCACACCCCCCGCACTCCAAGAGCTGCCTCTCCAGCTGCCTCCCCGGATGTGGGAGCTGCCTGGGAGCCACACAGGGACACCTCCAATGAAGACTCAACAACAGTAGAGTGATCCCATGGGGGTCTAATCTTGGAGAGACACCTCCCCAACTCTGAGGACTGCCAGACCTCACCCTATAGGGACACCAGTGCTGCAGAGCGGCTAAGGCAAAGGTGCAGTGGCTAAGGGAGAAAATTATTTGCTCACTTGTTATCCTCAGGGCTGGACTGAGATCAGATGGAACACTCTCCAGTTGCCATTGAGTACCCTAGGCAGGTAGGTTTCAGAGCCACCTAAGCACCTAACCCCACCACACTAAGCAGGTCTCCAGAGTCTCAGATTGTAAGGGTGGTGGCCAGACCAAGGGGGCTTTGACTTTCCTTTGACTCTGGCAGTGAAAAGCCCTGGCACATCTGCTTATTAGAGGGAACAGGACCACAGACCCATGGAATTACCAGTGACTGGGTGTGAAAGAGGTGCAAGGGAAGAGACACCCCCCCATACCCCTCACCCCATTCAACTCTGCTACTAGGTGGGCCTTTCTGACTCCACAGAGCACAGGAGGAAGCCACACTTGAGCTACCAGTAGCCCTCTGCTATCTAGTTGCTGGAGACCTTTCAAACACTCCTACTTGAGAGTTGGTACTGACTGGGTCAATTGGTTTGGAACTCCTGACCTGGGCCAATCACCTGAGGACCCTCCAGGGTGATACTGTGGTTAGGTGGTAGTGTGAAGGGTTGATTTTTCTCTTACAGTTTTTGCCTGTAGAGGGCAGGGTGTCTTAGTTGCTTGATTTCTCCACAGCTGAGACTTCAACCCAGAGTCACTGATCTACTAGGATTGGACAAAGACCAGATGAATACAAGATAGAGCCACCTAATCCCACCACACTAAGCAGGTCTCCAGAGTCTGTAATACTTTATGAGTCCTTTGCAAAGCTGTAGGAGAAAAAACTACAGTCGCCAGTCCCAGATCCTTGGCAAAGGGCTGGTTAACCACAACTCCAGGACCCCCGAGTCCATCTAGCCAAACATTGAAAAATCAGAGTACATCAACTCCCCCAAGGAAAGGAAATACATAGCAGACACAACAGATGATCCCACTCATAAAAAATGGCTGAGAAATCAAGTTCAGAATTTGGATGGCAAATAAGATTAACAGAAAGGAAGTAAGTTGGAATTAGAAAATCTAGGAATAATTCAAAAGTTGTCTCAAGAATTCAATGAATTCAAAGTCAAAAATCACCAAAGATTTCGACACATTGAGAAAAGAAGTTGCAGCCCTCCATGATATGAGAAATACAGTACAATTCCTCAGTGACAGAATGGAGCAAGCAGAAGAAAGAATATCTGACATCGAAGACAAAGCTTTTGAATGCTCCGAAATGTTCAAAGAGGAAGAGAAGTGGAGAACAAAAAAGGATCATTCCCTTAGAGACCTGTGGGACTACTCCAAAAAAGCAAGTATTCATCTTATACAAATCCCTGAAAGATAAGATGTTCCAAGAGGCACAGAAGCTTTACTCAAAGAGATAATTGGGAACTTCCACAACATAGTAAGACACCCTAAAATTCAGATAGCAAACAGTTTCAGAACACCAGCATGATTCGATCTAAATAAAGCATCTCCCAGGCACATTATAATTAACTTTGCCAAAGTTAATATGCAGGAGAAAACTCTGCAAGCAGCCAGACATAAGAAAACCATAACCTACAAGGGGAAGAATATTAGAATGACTGCAGATCTCTCTAATGAAACTTTTCAAGCCAGAAGAGGATGGTCATCGACTTTCATCCTTCTAAAACAAAACAACTATCAACCCAGAACCCTGTATCCAGCTAAACTGAGTTTCATTCATGATGGAGAAATTAAATACTTTAATAACATTCACATGTTGAAGAAATCGCCATAACTAAACCAGCGCTCCAGGATATTCTCAGACCCATCCTCCACTATGACCATCACAATGCTCTACCACCAAAATAAACTCACTCAAAACCTATTATTTTTTTCAGTTTTTGGCCAGGGCTGGGTTTGAACCTGCTACCTTCAGCATATGGGGTTGGGGCCCTACTCCTTTGAGCCACAGGCACCACCACACTCAAAAATTTTGGATCAAATCCCAATTTCCACAGTGGTGAAAGGTTTAAAAATGTCCACTGGACTTTTGAAAAACTCAGCACCCAAAATGTTACCAGGCTTATCAATACTCTCAATGAACGTGAATGACTTAAATTGCCCTCTAAAGAGGCACAGGTTGGCTGACTGAATACAAAAACTCAGGCCAGATATCTGCTGCATACAAGAATCTCATCTGACCTTAAAAAATAAATATAGATGCAGGGTGAAAGGATGTACATCTATAATCCATGCATATGGAAATCAGATAAAAGCAGATGTTGCAATTTTATTCTCTCATAAAATAGGCTTTAAACCAACAAAAGTAAGGAAAGATAAGGATGGTCACTTCATTTTTGTCAAGGGAAATACTCAACAGGATGAGATTTCAATTAACATTTATGTGCCCAACCAGAATGCGCCTCAGTTTATAAGAGAGACCCTAACAGACATGAGCAACTTGATAACCTCCAGCACCATAATATTCAGAGATTTTAACACCCTATTGGCAGTGTTGTATACACCCTCCAATTAGAAACTAAGGAAATAAATTCCAGACTTAAACTTAACCATCCAACAATTGGATTTAACAAACATCTATAGAACATTTCATGCTAACAAAACTGAATACACATTTTTCCCATCAACCCATGGAACATCCTTCAAAATTGACCACATCTTGACCACATCAAGTCTAACCTCAGGAAATTTTCAAAAAATAGAAATTATTCCTGTATCTTCCTGGAACATTATGGAATAAAAGTTGAACTCAGTAACAACAGGAATCTGCGTACTCATACAAAAACATGGAAACTAAATAACCTCATGCTAAATGTTAGCTGGTTCATAGATGAGATTAAGAATGAAATTACCAAATTTTTGGAACAAAATGATAATGAAGACACAAATTACCAGAAACTGTGGGATACCATAAAGGCACTCCTAAGAGGGAAATTTATAGTGTTGCAAGGCTTCCTCAAAATAACAGAAAGAGAGGAAGTCAACAACTTAATGGGACATCTCAAGCAACTTGAAAAGGAAGAACATTTCAACCCCAAACCAATCAGAATAAAAGAAATAACTAAAATTAGAGCAGAATGAAATGAAATTGAAAACAAAAGAATTATACAACAGATCAATCAATCAAAAAGTTGGTTTTTGAAAAGGTCTATAAAATAGATAAACCTTTGACTAACCTAACCAGAAATAAAAGAGTAAAATCCCTAATTTCATCAATCAGAAATGATAAAGGCCAAATAACAACAGACTCCTCAGGAATTCAAAAAATCCTTAGTGAATATTACAAAAAACTCTATTCTCAGAAGTATGAAAATCTGAAGGAAATAGACCAATACTTGGGAACACGCCACCTTCTTAGACTTAGCCAGAAAGAAGTGGAAATGTTGAACAGGCCTATATCAAGTTCTGAAATAGCATCAACTATAAGAAATCTCCCCAAAAGAAAAGTCTAGGATCAGATGGCTTCACATTAGAATTTTACCAAACCTTTAAAGAGGAACTAGTACCTATATTATTTAACCTTTTCCAAAACATCGAAAAAGAAGGAATACTTCCCAACACATTCTATGAAGTAAATATCACCCTGATCCCCATACCAGGAAAAGACCCAGCAAGAAAAGAAAATTATAAATCAATATCTCTAATGAATATTGATGTAAAAATATTCAATAAGATACTAGTAAACAGAATCTAGCAACACATCAGACAAATTATACATCATGACCAAGTGGTTTTTATCCCAGGGTCCCAAGGATGGATCAATATATGTAAATCTATAAATATAATTCATCATATAAACAAAATAAAAAATAAAGACTATATGATTCTCTCAATTGATGCAGAAAAGCTTTTGACAATAT
Source organism: Galagoides demidoff (assembly GCA_963574575.1). Taxonomy (NCBI): domain Eukaryota; kingdom Metazoa; phylum Chordata; class Mammalia; order Primates; family Galagidae; genus Galagoides; species Galagoides demidoff. The sequence goes on from CAUYQV010184776.1 coordinate 10,513, forward strand.
CCAGCAGCCTTTCATGATCAGAACACTTAAGAATATGGGTGATGATAGACTCTAACTGGATTAAAGATTTAAACTTAAGACATGAAACTATAAAAATACAAGAAGAAAGTACAGGAAAAACACTTGAAGAAATTCGTCTGGGCAAATAGTTTATGAGGAGGACTTACCAGGCAATTCACACAAAACCAAAAATACATTACTAGGACCTGGTCAAACTAAAAATCTTCTGCACAGCCAAGAATACAGTAATTAAAGCAATCAGACAGCCCTCAGAATGGGAAAAAATATTTGCAGGTTATGTCTCTGACAAAGGTTAAATAACCAGAATCCACACAGAACTCAAACATATTAGCGAGAAAAGAACAAGTGATCCCATCTCAGGGTGGGCAAGGGACTTGAAGAGAAATTTCTCTGAAGAAGGTTTAGGTGCAAGGCCTAAACCATATGAAAAAATGCTTATCATACTTAATCATCAGAGAAATGCAAATCAAAACTACTTTGAGATATCATCTAACTCCAGTAAGATTAGCCCACATCACAAAATCCCAAAACTACAGATGTTGGCATGCATGTGGGAAAAAGGGAACACTTCTACACTGCTGGTGGGAATGAAAACTAATACATGCCTTTTGGAAAGATGTTTGGAGAACACTTAGGGATCTAAAACTAGAACTGCCATTGGATCCTGCAATTCTTCTACTAGATATATATCCAGAAGACCAAAAATCACATTATAACAAAGATATTTGTACCAGAATGTTTATTGCAGCCCAATTCATAATTGCTAAGTCATGGAAGAAGCCCAAATGCCCATTGACCCATGAATGGATTAATAAATAGAGGTATATATACCAAAGAATGTTATATAGCCTTAAAGAAAGATGGAGACTTTACCTCTTTCATGTTTATATGGATGGAGCTGGAACATATTTTTCTTAGCAAAGTATCTCAAGAATGGAAGAAAAAGTATCCAATATACTCAGCCCTACTATGAAAACAATTTATAGCTTTCATAAGCTATAAGCCAATTATAGGCCAAGAATATGGGGAAAGGGGAGAAGGAGGGGAGGGGAGAGGGAGGATCGGTGGAGGGAGGGTAATTGGTGGGACCACACCTATGGTGTATCTTACAAGGGTACGTGCGAAATTTACTTAATGTAGAATATAAATGTCTTAGCACAATAATTAAGAAAATGCCATGAAGGCTATATTAACCAGTTTGATGAAAATATTTCAAATTGTATATAAAACCAGCACATTTTACCCCATGATTGCATTGATGTACACAGCTATGATTTAATGAAAACCAAAAAAAGAAAAAAGAAAGAATATATGTATAGAAGGAACATTTCTTAAACTGCTAGAGGCCATCTACAGCAAACCCACAGTCAATATCATATTGAATGGAGTAAAATTGAAATCTATCCACACAGACCAGGAACCAGGCAATGTTGCCTATTGTCCCCACTGCTTTTAACCATTGTAATGGAAGTCTTAGCCATCACAATCAGGCAAAAGAAGGCAATCAAGGATATCCAGATAGGCTCAGAGGAGATCAAACTGTCACTCTTTGCAGATGATATGATTGTATAACTAGAAACCCCCAGGGACTCAACTACAAAACTCTTAGAAGTGATCAAGGAATACAGCAGTATCTCAGGATACAAAATTGATACTCACAAATCCGTAGTCTTCATATATACCAATAATAGTGAAGCTGAAAAAAAAAACAAAGACTCTATTTCCTTTTCAATAATGACAAAGAAGATGAAATATGTGGTATTGTACCTAAGAAGGGATGTGAAATATTTCTATAAAGAGAACTATGAAACTCTGAGAAAAGAAATAGCTAAAGATGTTAACAAATGGAAAAACATACCATGCTCATAGCTGGGGAGAATCAACATTGTTAAAATGTCCATACTACCCAAAGCAATCTACTAAAATTTCCATATACCTTATTTATATTAGATGATAAAGACTTATAACTTTGCCTGGTATTGCAAAAAAGAAAGAAGTGAGATTGAAATTGAATAACACTGTAAGACTTTGGGTTGGAAAGTGTCAAAGCCAAGCATTGAACTTGAATCTTTTTGTTCCTTTCAGAGAGCTCTGGGTACCATATACCATTTTCTTTCATCACCACAGTGTAGCAGTTTGAGTTCTGTTATGCACCAGTGACTAAATCTCTTATAGGGTCATAAAGGTAAAATACACTACACTAAAATACCAAAGTTACTACTGAGCTCCAGATGTTGTTTAACTAGGACTAAAATAATCCTGTGCAATGTACAGTTCTTTTCAATTCCCAAATCTTCAAGCACCAAATACCTGCATCTCATAAGAAATGCATTGTCCTATTTTATATGTTCAGAGGATGCAAAAACAAAAAATATAGACACATTTAAAGAAAGGAAATAAATTGCATTAAAGTTGTACTATTCAATTCATATTTGACTTCTGTAATTTACAAGACATACAAGATTCGACATACAAGACTCAATATACAAGATGACAAACATTATTGGTATATATCAAGTATGACAATTTTAATATAGTTTCTTCCCTTTCTTAAAATGTGTATACATTTTTGGTACACTGTGTGTGTGTGTAAAATATTTTTTTTCCAAATGGGATTCAGTTATATTAGAGAAACACCAACTAATATAAAAATTAAACTTAAATGCATACTTGTTAGATGGTAGAGACATTTCTCATCCAAGCCAGAGTATGACATAGTGTCCTAGAGACCCAGACTGTAGGTGGGTTCTTCCATTATGGTGACCCAGTGTCTTGTTCCCTTCCTTTTCAGGCTATGCCACCCCTAGGTCTTGCTTCCCTCACATGCTATGTCTGAAAGAAGATAAAGAGAAGTCAGGAGAGGAGAGAGGCTTTCTTAATAATCCTGACCAAGAAAAGACACTTGTGAGAACTCTTCTCTCAACTACAACAAGATACAAAATACAGAGAAACACAGGTGCAAGTGTTTTCTGGCCATAGTAATATTTTTACAAAAAAAAAAAAAAAGAGAGCACCGTTTTTCTGGACTTCTGATCTTGTGGTCAGTGTTTCATTGCATTTTATCAGATCACTAACCATTCCCAAGTTTCCAGAATCTTATTTTGTTCAGAGAAATAAGACACGACTGTGCTGTGCCTGAGCACAGGTGAGCAGTGTGGTGTACAGCAACAATCTTGGTGACCCAGAGTTCAAAGTGTAGTTTAAGAATTGTATCACCTTAGACATGTCATTAAAATCTAAACCTCCTTTCCTTTAAGTATAGAATTAGTTAACAAAGGATTAGTACACAGAAGGCAGAGTATATGTAAGGTCTTGTAGCAGTGCACTTAGACGACAATACACAGAATATTTTTTCATTCACTATCGCCTTTGTTACATACAACTCTAATAAGAGCAGTTAATGAGAAAGGGTTTTATAAAAAGCAATCTTCTATCAACACAGAAGTTGTTGTGTGTTTGTGGGTGTATATGTGTGTGGCGACGGTTCACATCCTGCTTGTGTTTCTGGTAAATAGAAAGCTTCCACGCAACCCAGACCCTTTTTGTCTACCTATTATGGGGAAGCAGATGATGTGATATTTTTATTAAAGATCATGTGGGCAGTAGCCTCACTGCTAGGTGTGTTGTATGTTGTAAATTAGTTTCCCTAAGATTCCTCGAGTGAAAGAGGAATGCCATACCCATGTTGTTAATAAAGAATTTACAATGTGAGAGAAGATGACATAGCCAAGAATCAAAAGCAGGGTTCTCTGAGTGAAACCCCTGTTCCCTATGATGCCCCATCTTCTTCTGATGGCTGCTAATGTGCAGTGGAGTCAGATTTCAGAAGTGACTGTGCCCGCTTTTGACGGCAGCCTGAGTATGAATTCTGTGTATCCCTCTCCTCCTGCTTTGACGCATGAAGAATTTCTCTTAGCAAGAGAGACATACAAACCTCAAGCCAAACAAACTCACCTCCCTGCTCAATAGTCTCTCTCAGCCGAGGATCTGTCCTTTAAGGAAAGATATAATTCTGGGCAGTGCCTGTGGCTCAAAGGAGTAGGGCACTGGCCCCAAATGCCAGAGGTGGAAGGTTCAAACCCAACCCGGCCAAAAGCTGCAAAAAAAGAAAGAAAAGGTATGATTCTTAATTTGCTCAATGCTTGGTGTCCCTTCATCTGCTATACTTGGGACTGGGAGGAAGGCTACATACAAGCATGAATGTGTGGCTTTTATTTAATCAGATAATGAAAAGGATGCATTTCAGTACATAGATCCTATTATGATGACTGACCCAAATTGCTTACACTGTTTCATGTTTTTGTAAAATACCCTGTAATGTTCCATTATAATCCAATGTAACTTGGTTTTCTCTGGTGCAGTACTGAAAATACCGCTGACTTACAATTCTATGGTAATTATAGTAAGAACTCATGTAATTGGCATAGCAAGATCACTGTTATGCTTATTTTTCCCAATGAGTCGTGGGAGGGGAAACTCTTGATCCATAGGTTTAAAGTTTCAGGTGCTATCTATGGAGGGGACGGCATCTCAGTAATCATAACCCGATCTTCTCTGTATTTCTCCTCTGAAATATTCTCTCTGACCAAAGTGAGGAAAGAGTTAATTTTAAAATAGAATAATGTTAGGAATTTGGGTATGCCTGGGACATCCAGGGTGCATTTATGTGGGATGAAAAGGAGCTTATGGCCCCCAAAGCCCCTGTATATATTCGGGGCTTCACGTGCAGCACAGGACCTAGCTGCCCCCTCCCACTGCCCTTCATCCTAATTGGTGACTCCATGGCCCACTAAGCTTCTTAGCTGCGAAATGTGGTGTCCACCTTCTCTTTTTGCTCTTTGAAAACGACTGCCTTCTCCCTCTCACCGTTTCCAGTGAGCACTGTGGATTGTACCTTATTAGTGCTCCGGTTCTCTCCGCTCCCGTTGTTACTGCCTGAGTTCAGGTGCTCATTATTTCTGGCTTTATTCAAAGTCTCCTTGAAAACATGCAGACCCATAGAGATAATAGCTTCATTCTTCGAGCCCCAGGCAAACCTGTGCATGCCTTGAGAATAACAAAGCCAGAAAGTGTGTTGGCAAACATCGAAAACAACAGGAGCTCTCTCACACTCCTCCCGAGTGGACCTGAATCCTGACAGGCATTTTGGAGAGGAATCTGGCAATACTGAGTAGCCCCAAAGATGATTATCTCCCACAGCCAGGATGCTCCACTTAGAAGTTACATTTTTAAGAGTAATTCTCTGGAGGAAAAGTTAATTGCACAGGGAAAAATATAAAGACAAGGGCATAGCAATATTGTTTACAATATCAAAATATAAGAAATGATTCAAGGCCTTTAAATGAGACAATGTGTGCATAAATAATTATTTTATACAAAATAATAATGAATACATGTTATAAGACATAAACTGTAATTACTATGTCCAGACTATTAATCTCAAGCATGTAAAATACAGAGGAAGAAAAAGTGAGCTACAGAAAACTACTCTACTATCAACTACTTCTAAACTAATATCACGTTTGAACAAAGACATACTAAAATATACACAATTTTTGCTAAGCACTTACTAAAAACCCAGTGCTGTTCTAATGCCTTTGCTTTTAGAAAGGAAAAACACAAAATTTACGAGGATATTTGCTTATGACAAGGGAGTTTGTGGTGGAAAGGGAGAGAATTAGTTCCCAGAAGGTGCTTCAGATATATTTGTGGTGCTTATTTTCTTTCTAATATTGTTTGCTGCAAGAAGGAAATTTTCTTAGATGCTGCCCCAGTGCGATTCAAACCTTCTTATCTCACGTCCTTGCTGGCTCAGAATTCACACTTCTGCCACAGCTCTCAGAGATTAAAGTTTCCTGAGCATTCCCTTAGTAAAAAGTAACACTTGAGCTAAGATGCACAAATCAAATAATCTTGAGATAAATAATCAAGAAAAATTAAGAAACAATAAACATGTAGCATTATCATGTTTAGTTTTAATTCAACTGTCATGAAAATTCAAAGACCTATAAACAGTCAAATAAATTATTATCCACTGGTGAATTTTAGACCACCAGTTATATGTAAAGATCCAGTGAAATTTCTGATCATGTCTTTTTTTATTGAAAAATAAGTTCTTCAACGTTACCAATTTCTTTAAAGTCTCCAAAAATTTCCTCTAAACTCTATGTGTATACTGAGTTACAAGACAATAATATCTAGTTGGTGTTTATGATATATGGCAAATAAAAATGCATAATTATAGACTTCACCTTTCATAAACAATCACTCTTATGGAAATTCCTCCCCTCTCTTAAATAACTAGATGACTACAAAGAATGGATGAAATGACTCTTTTCCTATTTGGGGAATAGATGAAACAGAGTTGTGATTTTTAAGAGAAGGAGAATCAATGAGAAAAGTTTTATGACAGTCCTGGCTTGAAGCTGGAGACAATTTCCAATCCAAAGAGCATGGAAGGAAAACCAAAGTCAATATAGACCATTAATCTCCCACAGTTAATGAGACAGAAATTAGAATCACTGTGGCTGAGATGGTTAGAGTTTCTGAGGCAGAACCGAAGGTGGGAGACACTTGGACAGAGACCCTACTTTAAGGGTCTGTAGGAAAGTTCTTAAATCTTTGGCTGAATATTGGATTCTGCACAGATGAGGTGACACCCAATGATAACAGGAAAAGACCATGAAAAGAAATAGACTGGACAATTCAGAAAGCCCATGACTACTGGAAATAGTTGACAGACATACCCAACAGAGTATAGAGACATGAAAATACACAAAGCATTTGGTAGAGTCCTTCCCAAAATAGGAGTGGGCAGCATTACTCAAATTGAAAGGTGCTTTGGTTTGGCCCTAATGTTTAAAATGTTTGAAAAAAAAAACATTTTATGGGTCAAACTGATTCTAACTAACTTAATGGAATACCAGAAAAATAGTTCATATGAGGACTGAGATAAAACATAAACCCAGTAGTGTAAAATCACAATGTCAATCATCCAGCAAGATATTGCCCGGCATGCTAAGAAACAGAAATATATATTCTATAACATAGAGAAAATAACAGTAATAAAAATAAACATTGGAATGACAGATGATAAAATAAGGAGACATGGTAGTTTATTTCAATTACACACCAACTTTATGGACATCCTGCATGTACAGCTACTAAAAATACGATATGGTCACAAATGCAGAAGGAAACATTGGCATGACGAACATATTTTTAAAATATAGTTTCTGTCTTCTACATGTTGATAACCAGTCCTCCCAGCACCATTTGTTAAATAGGGGTTCTTTTTCCCATTGTATCTTTTTGTTAGGCTTATCAAAGATTAAATGATGATATGTGGGTGGGTTCATCTGTCCTATTGCAAAGGATTCTCTATCCTATTGCAAAGATCTATATCTCTGTTTTTGTGCCAGTACTACGCTGTTTTGCTCACTATAGCCTTGTAATATAACCTGAAGTCTGGCAACGTGATGCCTCCAGATTAGTTTTTATTTCTAAGAACTGTATTTGCTATTAGGATTTTTCTGATTCCATATGAATTGAAGTACTATTTTTTCAAGATCTTTATAGTATGACATTGGTGCTTGGATGGGGATTGCATTAAATCTATAGATTGCTTTGTACAATCTAGTAGATTGTGGACTTTTTAATGGTGTTGATTCTTCCCAGCCATGAAGAAATGCTCATTATCTTTAATCATCAGAGAAATTCAAATCAAAACCTCTCTAAGATATTACCTAAGCCCAGCAAGATTAGCCCACATCGGCTTGGTGCCTGTGGCTCAGTTGGCTAAGGCGCCAGCCACATACACCTAAGGTGGTGGTTTTGAATCCCCAGCCTGGGCCCGCCAAACAACAATGATAGCTGCAAACAAAAAATGGCCGGGCATTGTGGCAGGCACCTGTGGTCCCAGCTACTTGGGAGGCTGAGGCAGGAGACTTGCTTGAGCCCAGGAGTTGGAGGTTGCTATGAGCTGTGATGCCATGGCACTCTACCCAGGGGGATAGCTTGA